>CAUYRH010122784.1:0-22763 GCA_963574655.1 Perodicticus potto | reverse complement strand
GATAGATAGATAGATAGATGATGAATGGAGGGATGGAGATGGGTAGATAGACGCTAGGTGGATAATAAGATAGGGGATAAATACATCAGATAGACAGTAGATAGGTGATGGGGGGAAGGATGGGTGGATGGATGGATGGATGGATGCATAGATAGATAATACATAGGTGATGGATGGAGGGAGGAAGAGATGAATGGGTGGGTAACTGTCTATAGAGGAAGGGAAGTCTCTCTAATAAGATACTATTTTTTTCCCAAGACTTAAATGGAGAAAGGCACCAGTCTTGTCACAATCCAGGGAGGAGTGTTTCTAGGCAGAGGGAATGGTATGTGCAAAATCAGTAAGATGAGAACAAGGAAAAATCCTCCAAATAAGTCTTGGGCAGAGCACAGGGAGAAACGAGTGATTGGAAATGGGGGGAGAGGGGCAGGGAGCAGACCCTATGGGACGCTGTGAGCCGCAGTGAGCAATGTGGATTTTATTTCAATTCCAAAGGAAAGCCACGTCAGGTTTATTTGCTTGTGGAGGGGATGCAGTAAGTTGGGACAAGGTTAAAGGCAGGGCCACTGTGGGTCCCTCAAGAGCAGACACGTGGGCAGAGTCCTGAGTGGGGTGTGGAGCCAGGAGGAGGCTCCTTGTCTGAGCTCCTGACATCCCCAAAACACGATGATGAGCCTGGTCCAGCCCTATGATGATAATGTGCTGGGCATTAACTTGTCAGCTTCCCAGCTCCCTGACTCCTGGAGGTCTCAGAATGAAAACATGTATCCCATGGCCCTCAGAGCCTGTCCTGGGGCCCCCAGCACCCGCCTCCCTGCACACCTGTGTTTATCCATGTGGCGGGATCATGTCCAGCCTTCCCCTGTGATCACACCCCTGTGCCCCTCACCCCAGTGACAGAGGGAGTGTCCAGGGGGCAGTGGCTTCTCTTAAAATCAGCTTCTCTTTCTCAAGGAAGCTCTTCTGAGTCTAGAGGGTCAAAGGGAAGCCACGCCCAGCACAGGTGCCACCAGCAGGTTGGCTCAGTGCCCTGGATCCTGAGGTTTTAAGATCTCGAGGGCTGCCTCTAAGGAAAAGCAGACAGATGGTGCAGGGGTGAGCCTGGCTCAGGCAGTGAGAGAGAAATTATATGCACGCGGTGGGCAGTGCTGATTAAGGCTGCCATTCTGGAAGCCTCTCCACTCTCCTGGCCAAACCCCTCTGGGGATGATGCCTTTCACCGGCCCCTGGTTCCTGCCTGGACACAGCTGCAGCCTGCACCTGCTATGTGCTGGCACTGGGCTGGCTCCCGTCCATGCAGCTTCCCTTCTCAGGTCCCCCGAGCATCTCTGACGCTGCCCCCGCCCTGCTTGCTCCTGCCTACTTCCCTAACCTTGTGTCACCCATCTTTCTTCTGTTTCTAGCACCAGTCAAACTCATTCCTACCTCCAAGCCCTCGCTCAGCGTGAGAGAGAGATCAAGCGGAGCTTTCCTGGGGCTGGACACTCGCTTTTAAACCAAACTCTCACTCCTGCTGGCTCTGCAGCCTTGAACCAGTTATTTGACTCTGTTTCTCGATTTCCTCACCTGCAAAATGATTATGTGATGATCAATCAATACACATAAACGTTTGGAACAAACTTTAGCATACAGCAGGTACTTGATAAATGTTACCTCTTCATATGGATTCTCTCCTCCTGGAAGCCTCTTCCCCAAAATCTGCAGCCGGCAGGTGCCTTCCCCAGACGGGTCTCTATGTCCACTCTGGGTCGTGTTTCCTTGAGTTAGTTTTGTCATAGCGCTTATCACACACGATTAGCCTCTTGTGTATTTGTTATTGCCTCTCCCCACACCCCGAGAGGAGTCTGCTGGCTCCCTGGCTTCTGTCCACTGCCTAGAAATGCCTGACACCTACTACACATTTGCTAAAAGAAAGAATCCTCGTGTCTCGGATGGAGAAAATGAACCTTGAGGGCTGAGGTCCCTGGCGCCAGGCAGATGCCAGCCTGTGCTCCTAACCATGACTTTGGGAACCTACCATGAGGCTCGTCCCTCTGTCAGAAAATGTAGGAAATGTACCTGCTTTGGCCCCAGTACCCTTCCCTAGGGACGCGCCTGACACCCTGCCCCCAGCCAGGCAGCACTGCCCAAACCCCGGAGTAGGCAGCAGTCCCCACCTGAGAACGACAGGAAGTGTTGGCAGCATGTTGCACAGTCATCGGGGTGACTTGTGATTTATCATGGAACACATTTCTGCCCAGCCATCAGTGCAAAGGGGCGAGATGGAAAATCGTACACATGGTCTCAGAAGTGCTGCGGAGCTCTGACTTGTCCCCATCGTTGTCTTTTTCCTTCTTGTCCAGAGGTGTCAGGAAAGTAGCTATAATGCACTCTGTAATGGGAGAACTTCCCCCGAGACCTCCTTAGAATGTAAAACTTCAGCAGCGGCAGCGGGGAGGACAAATTGTACTTAAGATACCAAATAAATCAGAAACTCCCTGGGGTGGGGGAAATCGGGGCTGGCAGAGAAGGAAGTGTCCCAAACTCCAGTCCAGGTGGATTTCATCCAATCTGTGGCCACGCCAGGACATGACATGGGGACGGAAGGCTTCCTACCTCTTCCATGCACCCTCCTAAACCTGCTCATCCCTGCTTTCCTCCCAGCCCCACCAGTGGCCTCTGCCTGAGGAGGACAGGAAATAGAACAAAATCCAAAGGAGAATGGGAGATGGGGGAGAGAGGGAAGGACCGTGAGAGCTCCCCAAGGTTTACAGTCAGCAACACCCTTACCACATCTCTCAGCAGAATGGCCCAGTCAGCCAGGCTGCGTAACAAATGATTCCAGCGTCCATTTGTTTGAGACCATCATTTACTCTTGCTTACCCATTTGCAGGGCAGGGGGAATCACCACAGTTGGGCTGTGGCCAGCTCCATGCGTCTAACTCTGGGACTCTTACTGAGAGGTCATAGCGACTTTAGAGGAAGACCTCATGGCAAAGTGTTAGGACTGGCAAAAATACATGCTTCTCAAGTCCACACTTTGGCCTGGTAGACTGTCCTTTCTACTCAAGTTATCTCTTGGCCAAGGCCAATTCCATCATGAATGGGGATGAAAGAGAAGGGAGAAGAAACCAAAATCACAGCTCTTTCCAGGCAGTGCTAGTTCTGCATCATGGCTAAAAGCAGAGCTCTGGGATTAGCTTTCTGTGTTCAAACTCTGACTCAACAGTGAGCTGTGTGTTCTCAGGCCAGTTGCATCATCTCTCTGTGCCTCCGTTTTCTCATTTGCAATATGGCTATGATAAAAATAGTGGTGCTGTCGTGGCCTGTGGTGAGGATTCAGTGAGATGATATATATAAGTTCCTGCCATGGAGCCCAGATAACTGAGAGCTCAGTGAATGTTTGCTGCTGTGGTTATAGAGCAAGCAGTCACCCACACAAGTCCAGGCATAGGCCTAGCAGTCACCCACATTGGGACATACATTGGGACATAGGGTAAGCAGGAAGCCCTGGGTGTCCCTGGGCATAGGGAGTGCTCAGTGTCCCAGATACCTTTGCCCCACCAAGGCCACATCTTTTTACCTTGGCAACACTCTACCCTGGGGAAGCTGAGACCATCTCTGGCCATTTAATGCCCTTTGAGAGAACTGTGTCCTGTTCATCAGTAGTTTTCAGGAAGAAACAATGTTTTCCTTGCTCTCCCTGCTGTGCTCCCAGCAACCCTGGCAGCCTGGCCCTTCAGTGCAAGCTTGGGCCTGCTCCTGGCAGGGCAGAATTCACTCATTGCATGCTGCCAGGGAGGATGGTGGTGCACAAATAAAAATTAACAAAATAATCACGAATGAATAGATATGTCCTGGCACCCAGCTGCAATGGGGTGTGGGACGTGGAAGACACAGGGAAGTGTCAGCACCAGGAGAAAAGTTATCCTGCTGAGGGTCACGTGCCCTTGGATCTGTCTCTAAGGCCAGTGCAGGCCACTGGCCCTCCTGCAACCCCCACCCTCATCCCACCCCTCCATTCTGAACCATGAGACCACAAATCACCAGGGTAAAGAACTCCAATGCTTCCAGGGTTCAGGCAGGTAACAAAGTTGAATGCCATGGTTTTTCATGCTGGTAATAATTTGATGTTTTGAAAATACTGTGCAGCTTGAGTGTGACCCACTCAGGGCTGACAGTTTGCAAGCTTGTATTGGTTCATTCATTCCTCCACACATATGAACACCCACTACGTGCCAGGTGTGGCTTCAGGTCCTAGGGATGCAATACTGAGAAACAGACAAAAACACTGGCCGTCCCAAAGCTCATGCGCTCATGAGGGAGGACACATGATAACAAAGTGAGGTGGTGAACCAAATATTTTATCAAATGTCAGTAAGGGATAAAGAGAGTGAGAGCAAGCAAGGAAGGAGATAGGGAAGCTTGTGGGGGGGGTTGCAATTTTAAATAGAAATATCAGAGAAAGGATCTCTAAGAAGTTTGCATACAAGTGAGGTCTTGGCAATGTTGACATGTGGGCAGGTAAATTCCCTGTTGCTGGGAGCTGCCCTGTACAGCGTGGGAGGCTAAGCAGCCTACAGAGTAGATACCAGTTACACATCCTCCCCCACCAATTATCACAACCAAGATTCCAGAGATTGTCAAATGACCCCTTAAAGACAAAACTGCCCCTGCTTGAGGGCTGATCTAATAAACTAAAGGTCTGAAAGACATGAGGGGCAAATCGTGCAAACAGCTGGGGAAGGAGCCATCAGGCAGCAAGCATGGCATGTCCAAAGGCCCTGTGGCAGCAGACGTCAGGCATGTTCAAGGACCAACCAGGAGGCCTATGGCTGAGGGTGAGTGAGCAAAGTGAAGACTCATGGAGGATACAGAAGAAAGATTAAAGGGCATGGGGGGAACTCAAACACCATTTAAGGGTTTTTCCAGAGTTGAAAAGGAGATATGATTTAAAAATATATATATTTAGAAACAGCTTAGATTATAAGGATAGATAAATGTTGAGAAGAGTCTCATGTGCTATCTCTAGCTTTACATTTCCCTCACCCTGTGCTTGGCCCTGGTAGGCTGAACCTTGTGAGTTGCCTTAAGAAGCTTGGTCACCCTCCCATTTCTCTCTGGGTTTGGGCCATAGCAGGCTCCAGCAATAAAGGGTGAGACGTGAGTCAGCTCAAGGGGTTTAGTCCCCTTGGCAGCTACCTGCAAGGCTGTGTGTCGGCCGTGACTATGTGCTCCAGCAAGCTCATGGCCTCTCCTGCCACCATGGTGCAGGCTGGGTCTGTGGATATGCCCTTACCTCCCTCTCAGGTGGTAGTGACTTCTCAGAGCCCTTTGTATTACTGTCCTAGGGATACCACAGCAAATTACCACAAACTGGGGGCTTAAAAACACAAACATACTATCTTGCAGTTCTAGGGATCCAAGTTAAAAATGCAGGTGTGGACTGGGCTGCACTCCTCTGAAGGCTCCAGGGGAGGGTCTTTCCTGACTCTTTCTGCTCCTGATGGCCCCCAATCCTTGGTGTCCCTTGGCTTGGAGATGCATTGCTTCAAGCTCCGTCCCCATCTTCACATCACCCCCTCCACATGAGTGTCTATGTCTCTTCTCTCCTACGGACACCATTAGATTTAGGGCACACCCTAAGTCAGTATGGTCTCATCTTGATCCTTAACCAATTATATCTGCAAAGATCCCGTCTGCACATAAGGTTGCAGTCTGAGGTTCTGAGCAGACATGAATGTTGGCGGCTGCTTTTTCACCTTCCCAGCTCCCTCCAGGCCTGGCGTGCTTTGCCATCTCCTGTTGGTTCCCCTTAACCCTACCCACCCCTTCGTTCCACTCTCCCCAAGTTCTGGATCTGTGCACACCATCTGGTCCCTGCCTGGACTTGGAGAGAGACAGCTTGTCCACGTGGACCCACGTGAGATGAGCCAAGTGAACCAGGCCAGGAAAGCTTGAGAAGAAGAATCCATGGCCACTGGCCCCTGGCCATGGCCGTGTCACAGTTGCTGGCCAGCAGGCTTCTTGCCCCCGCCCACCTGCCCGCAGGAATTAGAATAACCCAAAGAGCCACATGCGGGAAGGACAACTCCAGCCAAGGCCATAATCCCAGGATAAACACCAGGTGTCAAATAGGTCGAGCAAACCCTGAACAAACTGTCACAGACAGAAAAGCAGCAGCCTCAGTGAGCCTCCATCTGCAGAATAGGATCAGATTCATTTTGGCATCCACAGGCTGGGAAAGGTTGGATATGGAAACGATGAGGAAGCACTTTGCAAACCCAAAACAAGGGCTTGTTAGTGTGTAAGAGCATTTCATTTACATGAACAGAGCAGGTGTATGAGAAATGTAAATTGGATTTTTCTGTATCTGAACTTAAATCACATACAGTCTTATTCCTGAGTGACAAAAAAAAAAAGAGAGAGAAAACAAAAAAACCCTCCACTAGTTTGTTTTGTGAACATGTTGAGTTAGAGTTGCTAATCAGAGATCCAAGTGGAGATGTCCAATAAGCAGTTGTATATCCAGCGATAGGATTGGGGGTAGTTGTTAACCCAGAGATGGCATTTTAAAGCCTCATAACTAAATAATCACAATCACCAGAGGGATGTGTAAGATGGAAGGAGCAGGTCTCAAAGTGTGGTCCCCAGACAACTGCAGCATCACACGGGAACTGGGTACCAGGCCAGTGTTGGGCCTCCATGGCAGACCTGCAGATCTAAGGCCACATCCACCAGACAACCTGCTTAACCAGGGGAGCCTTCGGGCAAAAGTCCCATCAGACATCAATGATCCACAAGCAGGTGCCTCTGCTTTTCCCTTGGAGAGTGTCCCCAGCCTCTCCCCTAGGAGGCAGTGATGTCACAAGGAGGTTACCACCTGAGTGACAACACAATATGACAACTGACCACACAAGGCTCAACCAAGACCCATGTGCCCTCCCCCAACCCTTCTAGGTCTCTCCAGGCAAATACCAATAGCTGGTTCATGACCACTATATGTTCAGTCCACCGTAGTTCAAACGTCACAGCAAGCAGAGTCTAGTAGGCAGTTTTCTCAATGGGCAGAGCACCCACAAGTAGATGACAGAGATTCCAAGAAATGAAAGCCAAGAGACTCAGAGATTCCTATGGGGGTTTGGTTCCTTTTTGTAGATAAGCCAGATCATTTTGTGATATTATGATTTTCACTGCTAGCCACTTAGGAGATGATTAATGCATCCTGAGATGTCCCCAGACATTTGCGACTCCTCCAGGAGCAGCGGTGACGATGGCTTTATCATGCACGGCAACTTCGTACCCTTGGCATTGCTCTTAATTATTTATATATTCTGGGACGGCCAGGTTTCCTCCCACCAGAGTCCAGAAAGGTAGTAAATGAGGAAAGTCAATGGTCTATAAATTACAACATTGATTAAAGAAGTGATTACTGATAGAACTCTTGCTTGGCTATTATGCTAATGCCTGCCCAGCCCTGGGACAGTGTTTTCATGCTAATGACAAGTCTGGGACAGCAACTAAAATTGGCTTCTGTCCTTAATCAGCATGTAAACATTTTTAAACCACTCTTGACCACAAATGAGAAGATCCATCCCTGTGGTCCCCTCCCAACTTCTCCCTGCCACGGTCCCTCACAGATGGAGGACATTCTCCCTGATGGGCCCTCACCAACTGCCCCTCCAAATGAAGTGTGAGTCGAAGATGAAAATTGGGCCCAGAACGGCCATCCATGGTTCCTGGAAGCTGGGGAAAGAGAAGGTGATCAGGTCACAGGAATTCATTGCTCAGCACTCAGTGTTATTTGGTTGGGTCCACAGAGCCGCAAAGGGGATGATCCAGGCAGGAGATAGACAAGCACATCAGCTGTTCTAGCTCAAGTTCATGCTGTGTGGGGAGGCCCTAAGTGACATTGTTAACTCTGAAACGTTCCGCTAAACTCCACGTATGTGGCATTTCTCCAGCAGGAATTAGCTTTATGTGTATTCCCAAAGGGCTCAATGACCCCAGAAAGATTAGGAAACATAACCTGAGAGCTTTCTAGAAGCTTTTGATCTTGTGCTTCTGCGGTCTTGAGCTCTGTCCCATCTCAGTTCCTTGCTGCATTGTCCACAAACCTCAAGATCTTTGATGATCATTCTCACGGAGGGAAGACCTTGTTTATCCATCCACCCATCTTTCTGTCATCAATTTGTCCATCCCTCTATCTGTCCACGCATCCATCAATCCATTTATCCATCCATCCATTTATCCATCCACCTCCATCCATTTATCCACCTGTTCTCTCTCCATCTATTTTTCCATCCAGTCATCTGTCCATCTGTCTATCCATCCACTTATCTGTCTACCCATTCATCCACCCATCATTCGTTCATTCATCCATCTCTCCATCCCTCTCTTCATCTGTTCATCCATCCATCCATCTATCCACCCATTCATTTGTCTGTCCATCCATCCTTCTATCTACTGTCCACTTTGCTGAGCTTCTGCTGCATGAGCAGCTAGTGTAAAGAACAAAGAGATCAAAGATGAATAAGACAATTTGGCTATGCAAGAAGGATCATATTGCCTCCTATAACTCATCTTGGTTTCTATTTTCACTTTTCAACTCACAAAGATGGCAGAAACAGAATCCTAGTCCAATTTCCAGGAGACTTAACTATTGTCAAGGCATTGGGGAGGGGTTTCTGGTCTTCTACTCTTCTGGAAGCTCCCAGTTCCTACTGGGACATCCTTTATCAGTCAGTCCGCAGGGTTGACCTCCATGATGGCCTTATCACTGTCCACTTTGGCCCTTCCTGACTGCTTGAGATCACAGGCATCTTCCTATTTCCTTGCACACTGGGAATATCCCTGGGACTATAAAAAGACCTGTCTTGGAATGAATGGTTTTGGAACACCAAAGCCAGATATTTGCAGACTTGTGTTTTTATTTTCTTTGTATGTTGTTTTTCTTTCTTCTTCTTCTCATTCCTTTTGTGAGACAACTGTATGCTAAAAAGAAAGAAAGGGATGAGTGCAGGGCAGGGGACATGGGCTGGAGTCATTAGTGTCAACCTGCCATTTGCATGATAAACAGGGATGGGAGGCATGTCCCAGGGACCCTTGAGCTGGGCTGGGCCAAGCACATCAGGAGGGTGCCCCCAGGCAAAAGGAGCTACCCTGCTGAGCCTGCATGTCCTGGAGAATGGTCAGGAAAGTGCGTGAGTGAGGGAAGCAAGCCCAGGCTCAGTGAGAGCCCTGCTGAAGGGAAAACTGCTGCAGGCCCCCCATGTCCTCGTAGGTGGCTGAGGTGGGGCTGAGTGGAGCTGGCTGCACACACATTAGTCTGGGGCACAGACACTTGGTGCTCACATCACACACACACACCCAGCCCACCCAGATCTCAGCCATAGCTGCAGTTCTGTGCAAGTTCAAGTTCACTTTTTAATTGCAGTTTCACCTGAAGCTGTTTTCTGCTTCCTGTTCCAGGTGGAGGAAACCATCAACCAGTAGAAAATAGGAGTGAGTGGATAATATCCTGCTTCTTGTCCCTCAGGGGACAATCCTGGACACTTCCTGAGGTCTTGGAGAAGCTGAGCCTGATGGCTCCATGTAGTAGCCACAAAAATGTCCCTTCCTATTGGCTTTTCATCTTTTCCCTGTGTCCCTCAGTCTGCCCCTTCACCCCCGCTGCCTGGGCTCACCTCCCACTTGCATTAACTACACTGACTCCTTTTCTCAGGCTCCGCATTGGGAGGAACCTGAACTAAGCATATGAGTTTTGCCAGAGAATTAGACAAATCAGAGAATGGTTTCCAGGGTCCCCTGAACTTCTCCTTCTTTTATCCTCTCTTCCTCTGTCTTTGCAGGTGTCAGACCGCTGTGACTATGTCTTTGTCAATGGCAAAGAGATAAAAGGCAAGATGGATGCAGTGGTGAACTTCACATACCAGTACCTGAGCGCCCCGCTGCACGTCACCGTGTGGGTGCCCCGGCTGCCCCTGCAGATCGAGGTCTCTGACACAGAGCTAAGCCAGATTAAGGGCTGGAGGGTCCCCATTGTGGCCAGTAAGAGGTGAGCCCGGGATGGAGAAATGCCCTAGAGCCATGACAAGAGCTTTATTTACTGACCTTAACACTAAAGAATGTGGTGTGTAGTAGGTACTGGTATTATCCCAACTATTACATCTCCCTAAATCCTGGCAACAACCTTCTGAGGAGGGCCAGGCTCCAAGATGACCCAGCCATGCCTGAAAGCTGTTACACAGCAGTTCCATGTTAAACCCAGGGTGTCTGCACCCTACTCCTGGGCTCATATTAGACATTCTTGAAAGTAGATTTCCCAAAATGATGCAATGGAGATAATAAAACTTTTTAGCTTCTCCATCACCAGGGAATTTGAGGTTTGGTTTATTTACTCTAAGTAAAGCATCAAAGTTCTCTCCTTAGGAATATCAATAAGCTTGAAATGCTCTATGCAGATCAGATAATTGGATAAAATTTCATTGCATTTATACTGGGCCATAGGATCACTGTTTGCAAAAAAGCATCTCATTTATTCTCTGTGACTCCGGACTGCTTGTCACATGTAGGAGTTTGAGGTCTTGTTTTCTCAGCTCTGTGGCCCCCAGATCAACATATTTGAGCTAAGTGAGGGCCTAGCTTTCTGCCTGGAATTCTTTATCCCAAACCACCAGGGCAGTTTTCTTAATAGTGCCTCAGGTACCAGGGCCTTTCTGTTAAGGTACAAGTTAGAGAGTTCTTCAGGGATATGCCAAATTCATTTCTACAAGGAGAGCTTGAAGAAATTTGGCCTGATTGGAGGAAGATAGCCCAGAGTCTGCCCAGTCCTTCAGATCACTTAGTCACAAGTGGCCAAGATAATGGGTTTGTTTATTCCACATTCCTGAGGGAACAGAACTGAGATTTGCTGCACCCCAAGGTCAATAGAATCACCATGTACAGTTAACCAGGTTGTGCACTGTACAAGCCATCCAAGCACTGCCACTTGCTAGCTTTGTGAGTGTGGGCAAGTGACCCACTCTCTGCACCTTAGTTTTCTCATCTGGACATGAGAACAATTATGAGTTTACTTCATGGTATTATGAGATGTTAAAAGAGTTCATACACACGGGAGTTCAGAGTGGGACTCGGCACATCACAAGAATGTAACAAATACATTTCTGTCTAGTAGAACTTTCTCTTTTTTTAATAATCCAGTAGAACTTTCCAAGGTGGTAGAATGTTCCAGAGTCACACTTTCCCATTTGGTGACATGTCCACTAGCACATATAGCTATGGTGCACTTGGTTAGGGTTAAGAGACGTTGATTTTTTTTAATTTACTTAAGGTTTATTAAATTAAAATTTAAATAGCCACATGTAGCTAAGGGCTACTTAGAAGACAGTGCAGGCTTAGTAAATATTAGCTTTTATTTGTTAATAAATGTGCTTGAGAAAGAGATGCCTAACACTCTGTGCTGCCCGGTGAGGGTGGGTGCTCGGCGTGTGGTCCTGGGGCTCCCATCTAGAATGCTGTCTCCATGAGGGTGAGGCAGGCAGCTGCCTGTCTTGAGGACTTCTCAGGCTCTTGTTCCTGCCTCTGAGAGCTCCTTCTCCTTCCCCACAAGGCCCACTCGAGAGAGCGAGGATGAGGATGAGGAGGACCGGCGTGGCCGGGGCTGCGCCCTCCAGTACCAGCATGCCACTGTGCGGGTCCTCACCCAGTTTGTGTCTGAGGGAGCCGGCCCATGGGGCCAGCCAAGCCACTTGCTGAGCCCTGACTGGCAGTTCGACATCACCCACCTGGTTGCAGACTTTATGAAGCTAGAGGAACCACACGTGGCCACACTCCAGGGCAGCAGGGTCCTGGCCGGACGTGAGGTCGGGATGACGACCATTCAGGTAGGGAGCAGGAGCTCAGAGTTTCCATGTCCCCAGCACGGAGCATGCCATGTGGTGTTGAGGGATGCTCAAGGTGGAAAGTCCACTGTGGTCAATTCCTTATCCCTACAGTGGCTCCAGATAGCTTCCTGGGGACACAAGAGGGTAAGCCTGGACCAGCTCTTGGAGTTCCAGTCTCCTTACAAACAGAACTGAGAAGGCGTCTGCACACCTCAGCACCCCCTGCCACCTGCTCCCCCAGCGGCAGCCTCCATCCCCACTGCGCCCTGATGCTGCCCCTCCTCCCTTCCATCCTCCTGCTCAGCCCCCACTGTCCAGGCTTAGTCCTCCCACCTGCGCGTCCTTAGCAATAACCTACGTCTCCTCTCTGCACAGCTCCTCCCAGCGCCGCATGGGTTCTTCCTCTCATTCCTCTCTCTCGTAGTCACCTTCTCATCCTACCATTTCTTTATCCAACAAACTATCTTCGAAATACTACTCTTTTGCCTCAGGAAATGTATAGAATGGTAGGATTTCTGGACAAGTGATGGATGGGGCATGCCTGGCCCTTTCCTCAGCCCTTCAAGTCCCACCCAACTGGCTCCACCTTTGTGGAATGCACTGTGAATCCTTATACCCCATGAGGAAATGACTGGTACATTTCCACGATTTTACTTTGACATCTCAACTCCAACATGTGACTGATGAGATGACACAGAAAGTGATGTTTCCACAAAAGATGTGTTGTGGTGGCAATGTGAGGAAGGAACTATTTATACTTTGTTTCTTTCCAGTTCATTCCATAGCCCACTTAGAATTAGATTCGAACTGCACAAAGTCAGCTTGCATGCAATTCTTCATGAGTCTGGTCAGTGGGATCACCATGTACAGTTCACCAGGCTGTGCATTGTACAAGGGTACCTCATCTAAATGGGGGAAGTCATTCTCTTTTTTAAAAAAGAATGGATTTTAATATGTATTTCAATTTCCAATATATAGAATTAAAGTGTCCTGGTGAGAGGGTGACTTTGATTTCACAAAGGCATGGTATGTAGCAGTGCATAGGATAAAGTGGGTGTGTGACTCCTTCTCCCAGTATTCTGGGACTCAGGTCTGTTTGGGATAAAAAAAATATTTCTGGGAAAGGATATAACGTCTGGAAACACATGCGATGGATTTTCCCTGTGTTCTGTCAATCCCACAGGTATTGTCCCCACTGTCTGACTCCATTCTGGCAGAGAAGACGGTGACCGTGCTAGATGACAAAGTGTCGGTGACAGACTTGGCCATCCAGCTCGTAGCTGGGCTGTCTGTTAGCCTCCACCCCACTGCAGAAAACAGCAAGGTCATCACAGCTGTGGCCACAGCGGAGGAGTTGCTGCGGTCCCCCAAACAGGTAGGGAGGACAGCACACCCATCATACACACATGTTCCAGGGTTTAGGGTGGACTATTCCAGAATTCTGCCAACCATGAGGAGACGATGGCTACCTGACTTTTTCCAGACTGTCCTGGAGATAGGTCCAAGAGGGAGCAGAGTCAGCCTCTCTCCCCGAGGCAGCAGAAGAGGAGGGAGAAGGAAGAGGGGGAAGGTTGGCAGAAAAAAGTTCCATGGTGGAGGCTGTCATTACAGACAAAGATGCTCATTGTACCCACATAGCTTTTGGACCACACAGAGGCAGGATGAGTTCATTTTCCAGTCTTCTTCCCAAGACCCTTGGCTGCCATTCTTATACCCCTATATGCTTCCTTCCTCTCAAGAGCAGAGTGAGCTTATAAAAGCATAAATCAGACCACATCTTTCACTAACTTACAGTGCTCCAATGCCTTCCCATTATGCTTAGAAAAAGACTATGTTCTTTTGACATCACACAAAACTCCACATGATATAGCCCCTGCCTGTTATCTTCCCCAACTCTCAGTCTCTGGGCACATTTGAAGCACATAACGAACTTGACCTTCGTGAGGAATTTTCTAATTGCTATTCCTTTTGCCTGGAGAGCATGGCCGTTGGCTCACCATTGAACACAGCTTTTCTCATTTTCATACCCAGCTGTGATATCACCTCATAAATGCCTTTCCTCTTGACCTGGTCTAAATCAGCCCCACTTCCTACCACCCATGTTTTATTTCCCTCATGGTATTATTAATTATCTGAAATTATTTAGTTACAAACTTTTTTATCTGCTTCTCCACCATGAAATGCAAGCTCCTAGAAGATGAGCACCTTGCTCATTGCTCTCTCCCCAGTGCCCATGACCATCCCAGTGCTACACAAAGTAAATGCTCAATAAACATTTTTTTTTTTTGAGTGAGTGCATGACTCTCAGAGTTGGGCTAGATGATAGGAATGAAAGGGGGAGGAAAAATGATCTACATTTTACAGCCTGGGCAGGCTCATCTGACCTTGACAACACTTGCACAGGTGTTTCTGCTTGTGATGCCATCATTAGGAAATTATTTATGAGAAGAATACAGACTTGGGAGCCAGAACATCCAGATGGCACTGCAGCTCCATCCCTTACCACCTTTCTAACCTCAGACAAAACACTGCACCTGTGTCTTAACACTTACAGAGAGAACAGTAGCACCTGTTGAAGAGTCCTTTTGAGAACTAATGTGGGACTACGATGTCAAGTGCTAAAATCAGCGGCTGGCACAGAGTGATACTATGCCACTTCATGAGGCATGGTTGTTATTATTATTACCACCATTTTAGTGGAAGTTCAGAGAACCTGGGGTGCCCTGACAAAACAGAAAGTCCTGGTTCAGAACACTCTGCTTCCAACCTAGTTTCTGGTGACACTTTGCCAGGAGAGGTGGGCAGTCTGGAGAGGAGGCTCATGTCACATCCTTACCATGGACTAGAAAGTGCTGGGGGAGCTGCCCTTCTATGGAGAGGACAGGCAGCAGGGCAGCTAGGGGAACTAGCAGTAGGGGGTAAAATCCCATGATTTGCACTAATGGGGTCATGATAGTGTTCCACAGGAGGAGGTATGACCATGGGAAAGGAAGGCAGTGATACCCAAGTGGGAAGCCGTAATGGCACAGCTGGCAGTCACATTCTCCTGGGGGGACGGGAAATCTCCAGCCACAGTGCAGGGTTTCAGTGTAGGGTTTCAGTGCACTCAAAGGCTGCAAACTCAGATGCCTACGGGGGCCACTGTTGTGAACAAGTGATGTAGGTTGTGTGAAGTCCACATGGCTATCTTGTCCCAGTAGCAGGATCTGTGATGATCAGAGTGATAGCATGGAATGCGTGGAGGTGTAGCCATTAACCACCACTGTGCAACAACTGCCACAAATCTAATAGCTTAACACAGCAGCCACTTACCAGCTCACAGGATACCACAAGGCAGGAATCAAAGTGTTAGCTGGCTGGGTTCATATCAGGATGCTCTGGGAAAGAATCTGCTTCCACAGTTATTTATGTGTTGCAGAATCCAGCTCTTTTCAGTTGTATGACTGAGGTCCCCAGTTCTTTGCTATTGATTGTCTGGGAGTCCCTCTTTGCCCCCTAAGGCCACCCACAGTCCTTCCCTCTCCCCACCACATCCACAAGGGCTGCAGCGCCAGCGGCAATGCAGGGGGTCCTTCTCCTGCTCCCAGCCTCTCGATTTTTCCTTCTTCCATGAGCTGGTGAACTCTGTTTTTAAGGGTTCATGTGAAGTCCCTGGACCCACTCAGATAATCCAGATCTCACATTAAGGCCTCTGCATCATGTAACAGAGTCATGAGCGATAGTGTACCCATCATACACGCATGTGCCGAGGTTTAGGGTGGGCTATTCCAGAAATTCTGCTGCCAATCGTGAGGAGACTGTGGCTACCTGACTTGTTCCAGAGTGTCCTGGAGTCCATGCAGACCCACTGCACCAGCTTCTCTTCTCTCTTGGGGGTGGGAAATTGGCCTGGTGTTTTCTAGTTTATAAAGAGGAAAGTGCAGAGGAGAAAGCTGAAAGCCTGAGCCATTTGCTGAGAATGGGTAATTAATTAGGGTGGACAATTGGCACTGTGACCTCCCTGACATGGGGAAGGCCACCCGCACTCCCCGCCGATGTTGCACATCTGTCTTCATCAGCTGACAGTCATTGATGGACCCAACATTGACTCGGGGGGATTCATGGACAGGGTTCATCTGATTTGCAGGCATGACTCTTGAAAGGATAGAGTTCTAAATCACTCCTAGGCGTGTGTTATTTTAAGTCGTTCAGAATTTCTATATTTGGGGAGATGTGTTGGCCTCTCCTGATAAAACGCTAGGTCCCAACCTCTTTGTAATGAGATAATGGGAGGACACAGTCTCAATCCCACAACAAGGCTGACAGAGATGGGTTTTGGCAGCCCAGGGTGTTCTGAGGGTTTAACTCCAATTGCCTGCCATTTAGGAGGCTTGTGTTGTGTTAACTTCTTGCTTCATCTAGAGTCTTGAAGAAAAATTAAATCAACATGAGAATTCAGCGTCAATGAACTTGCATACTGCTAACAGTGTTTTATCACAGCCCATGGAACGCAGAAGGCTGGCACCTTGTTTGTGATATTTTTCAACATTGAAATACAAAATCTGAAAGATGTCTGTGTCCACAAATATGAGGATAGTAGCACACATGTTTCTCCATCCCTTGTCTGTTCTGAAGAAAGCGAGGATCAGAAAATAAACAGAAGAGCCCTGTGATATTCATTCATGAGGTCGAGGCATCAGAAAGGGGCTTGTAGGTTTGCACAAGTCATCAGTCAGTATGGCTGGGGGATAAGGTGGGAACTGATATAACTTAGCCAATGTCATCTGTCGGAGGTTTGGTTCCCCAGAAGCTAAGCCTAAGGCTAGGATTCTAGGGCAAGTACTTAGGGAGGTGATAAAAGCAACCCCAGTGGAGGAGTCATCAGGTGATGCTTCCAACTCAGCCACCACTGAGGCCAGCTAGGGGCTGTCAGCCCTTCTGGAAAAGGCATAAAGAGTTCCCGTATATGAGGGGCGAGGGAGTAGGGATACGTGTAGCACCTCCTGCCCAGGGACCATGGAGGGTATTAATTCTTCTAGCTACAGGCAAGGCCATGTGGGTTCCAGAAACTAGAGAAAGCAAAAAAAGAAAAAAAAAAAAGGCAAAGTTGACAGTTGAAAGTGCAGCTGGCAGAACAGAATGGGCAGTCACTGTAGCGAGTTCTGTGGCATCTAAGACTTAGGTGTAGGCTCCTTCCTCAGACCCCACCAGCATTAGTCTGGGCTCTCTCTGTTAGGTGAGAGTGACCCAAATCAAACCTGCCTAAGGAGACAGCAGAGTTGATCAGTTTGTGTTCATGCATATCCAACTTCAGGTACAGCTGGATCCAGATGCTCAAACAAGGTTCTCAGAAACCTCCCTTTTTGCTGCTAGGCACAGGGGCTCATACCTGTAATCCCAGCACACTGAGAGGCTGAGGTCTGGAGTTTGAGAAAACTTCTCTTTTTATTACCCGCCTTTGTCTTCACTTGGTATGAAAAGCCTCTTGCTCCCAATATTGCTTACCTTGGGACTCCAGGCATCCATTGTGAAGCTCCTCTCAGGCAACTGTGGGGACCTCCTCACCCTCTCCTTTTCTTCTGTTCACCCGTCTTTCATAGGTTCTATCTCTTCATGCCCCTGTGGTTACATGTTAGGTACGTGGGTTGGCTTTGTCTCCCACTACACTCATTCTCTCCCCAACTGTGTTTCATCTGCTGTTTAAATCACCCATTTAATTTTTGTGGCCATGTTTTTTTCAATTCTAGAAATTCTGTGTGGGTCTTTTTTTGTCAATATTTGCCTGCTTATCTTCCTATGTAAATTTTTAATGACTCTGTCGGGTGCCTTCCTACCTATGGATTGTAATCATTTTTTTTCTTTTTATCTTGAGCCAGGAACTGCCTACTCCCAGGCACTTCTGCATTTGCATTTGCATGGTCCAGTTTCATGTTAATTTTTTTCCCTTCCCTTTGCAATTCCTGCTATAAAAGCGTTTCAGTGTCAGCCCCTGCCTTTGAGTGTGTGGTTTGGTTTCTGGTGGAGGCATTTTCCACCCAGCGCTCAGGGCACAAACAAGTTTTGTCGCTGTGTCTCTGGCTCCCGCAGATGGGAGTTTCTCGTCCCCCACAGCTGCTGCAGTGGCAGTGTCGGAGGTGGGTGTGGTCAGACAAGTGAGCAGGAAGGCAGTGGGGATGAGGCCGGCTTGGTATAAAAAAGGAAGAGAGGAGAGGAAATAGCTGTTTGATTTTTCTCAGCAGAGGTTGAGTCATCATGGTTTTCATGGAGCTGATAATCAGACTCTGGAAAGGGCTGTTCCCAGGGTTCTTCAGCACAGTGGCTATAAGCTGGGACCTGGAGCCACACTGCCCAGCCCTGATTTTACCTCTTGCCAACCATGAGTCTGTGGACACATTTCTTAACCTCCCTTTGGATAGGAAGTATAATTGTACCTGCCTTGTGAAAGAGGAAGAAATGCCTTATATAAATAACTGTGAGCATCACCTGACCCATAATAAATGCCCAATGGATATGAGCTATCCATCTTATTATTAGGATTACACATTTAACCCAGCTCTACTCATTCAGGGAAGATTACTCCCCAGCTATGTTCAGGGCTCTGTCCTAGGTCCTGACACCCCAGCTACATCCCAGGCTCTGTCCTAGGTCCTAGGTGCTGAAGCCCTGGTCAGACCCACTAAGAGTCTCTGCCCTTGGGGAGAACTTCTCACTCTGGGAAGCAAAACAGAAGTATTCATACCTAACTCTGGAGCAATGCCCTCCATGGTATTAGGCTTGCCATAGGCAGGCAAAGGAGAGGGGCCATCATAATTGCCCTGGAGAGGAGGTGAGGAGTGGGAGGAAAGCTTGTGCTGATTGAGAACTTGCCAGGCACACAGGGATGGGGTAGAAACATTTCCAGGCCAACAGCTTTCTTTTTTTGGGGGGGGGACTATTTTTCAGCCTTAAAAAAAGAATGAAATCTTGATATTTGTAGCCATAAATGAGCCTAGAAGACTATATGAAATAAACCAGGCACAGAAATTCAATTTTTTGACTGGTCCCCACCATGGGAAGTGCTGGACATGCCATTCAGCCACTGACAGGAGTGTACAGCCTCCTGAGTAATTTCCACCATGTCTCACTGGCCCTATCTGCCTGCATTCCTCTGATGGCAATTTCCATAGATACTACCTGTGCTGAGCAAAGGCAGCACAACTGACCAGGGCCACCAGGTAATGCCATTTACTGGCACACAGCACATCACTGCCCTCAGGGTGTGACAGTCAACAGAACACCTTCAATGGCACAACAGGGTCAACTGTAATGGGAAAAATGCACTTGTTTTATTATTTCTCAGGAAAAGCCAAAGGTTCAGGGAGAAGAGGGGAGCTTCTTCTCTCATGCCTGGGCTCTGACCATGTTTCCCAGCAAGTCCCGGACGCCACTTCAGCTCTGTTGTCACAGACAGTGCCTGCTTCGATTTCTCAGTGTGAGGCACCAGTCAGTGTCTGTGACAAGTCAACAAGGGCCTGCTCTGGAAGTCAGTCATTGCCCGTGAAGGTGCCCAGACCAGTGACGTGGTTCAGGTGACATCTCTGTTCATAGAACCAGCCAGAGCCTGACTGCAGGGTGTTCTTTTTGCTGTTGGTTGTTTGACTAGCTTGTCCCTCAAAAGGACAATGCTGGTGCCATAAGTGTGTGTCTCCATTTGCCGTCCTTTAAGGTAAGGTGATTTCTCTGACCTTGACATAAAACCTGCAGATGTCCTCCCCACACCCATTGGCTGCTACATCTGGCCGTAGTCTGCTTCTGTCTCCCAGGCACCCTCCTGGAAGGCATCTCTATAAAAGGCGTGGGTGACCCAAGCTGGTCTTCTAACTGCCTCTCCTCCTGCAGGAGGCCGTGGTCAGCACGTGGCTGCAGTTCAGCGATGGCTCCGTGACTCCCCTGGACATCTACGACACCAAGGACTTCTCCCTGGCAGCCACTTCCCAAGATGAGGCCATCGTGTCTGTGCCCCAGGCCCGCTCCCCCAGGTGGCCCGTCGTGGTGGCAGAAGGGGAGGGCCAGGGGCCATTGGTCCGAGTGGATATGATGATCGCAGAGGCCTGCCAGAAATCCAAACGCAAGAGTGTCCTGGCCGTGGGCATTGGCAACATCAGGGTCAAGTTTGGACAGAACGATGCTGACTCTGGCCCTGGGGGGGATTACGAGGAAGATGAGATCAAAAACCACGCCAGCGAGCGCCGGCAGAAGGGGCAGGATCACGAGCGCGCAGGCCACGATGGGCACTTGTACGGCAGCTCCTCCCTGGGGCGCGAGGAAGGAGCTCTGAGAAGGGTCACCACCACAGCCAAGTCGCCCCTGGACAGCACAGTGGTGAAAAACAGGCGGGTGGACGGGGGCAGGCTGCCTGGAGAGGGGCAGCTGCAGAACATCCCCATCGACTTCACCAACTTCCCTGCCCACGTGAACCTCCCCAAAGCCAAGGCCGGGCTGGAGGAGAACGACCTGGCGCGGACGCCCCGGGGCCTGAGCGACCTGGAGATCGGCATGTACGCCCTGCTCGGGGTCTTCTGCCTGGCCATCCTCGTCTTCCTTATCAACTGCGCCACCTTCGCCCTCAAGTACAGGCACAAGCAAGTGCCCCTGGAAGGCCAGACCGCTGTGCCCCATTCTCACGACTGGGTGTGGTTGGGCAACGAGGCAGAGCTGCTGGAGAACACCGGGGACACGCCGCCTGCCCAGCATGAGCACACGACGGTCATCGACCGCAGCCTGGGTGCCTACGAGGAGAGCAGCCAGCTGCTCCTCAACGGCAGCTCGCAAAAGCACGTGCAGAGCCAGGTCCACAGGGCGACTGAGGCCGGGGGGAGGCAGGGCCGGGAACAGAAGCAGGAGCCCCTGCACTCGCCCACCTCCAAGAGGAAGAAGGTGAAGTTCACTACCTTCACTACCATCCCCCCGGACGACAGCTGCCCCACCGTGAACTCCATCCTCGGCAGCAACGATGAGGACATTAAGTGGGTGTGCTGAGACGTGGGCGTGGGCATGGGCGTCCCAAGGACTCTTGTCTGGAGAGAGTCACAGGTAGCGTGAGGGCCCTCAGCCTGGGCACCTTCCTTCCATTCCACAATGGGTTTCCACTCTGTAAATCAGCCTGGCTGGGGCAGAGGTTCTCGCGGGCTGAGTAGGAAGGGCTGAACCTCTATGACAGTGGGAAGTTTTGAAGCCAGAAGGGACATTTTTTTGTATCAAGGTTTTGTTGGGTTTTTTTAAGCAGTCCATGGTGGCAGATTTTTGAAAGTCAGAGGAATAAACTCTGGGGCGCAGGGAGTGCAGACCAAGATGCTGAACTGCACAGGTGAAATTACTATGGGAAGGTTATTTTATGAGTCAAAACATAAGACAGACAAGCTACCAAAAATAATTTGTTAAAAAATGAAAAAAGACAAATAAAAAGAGATAGAAATAATAATCTGTTTATATTTCTAATAAAGGAGCAAAATATAAAAATAGGGCCTGCTAAGAGACACCATCCATTTAAGTTCAATGTTCGCTTTTCCAATGACCGCCTTTGACTATCTGCAAGGGGTGGGGCAGGCATGCCTCTCAATACTGGTTGCCTCTTGGGATAGAACAAAGGATTTTTAAATATTTACATAATAATCTTTTCTTCTCTTTTCCATATTTCCTTTTTTTTTCTGTTTTGTGTCCTAGACTTCCATTTCATTTATATTTAATGTTTATTTCTAAGGATCAAGGGGTATATTTTTCTTAAATAAAACATAAATTATATTGCTGTTAGATGGATTCTTAGAAACAATGTCAATTAACCCAGCCTTTTTTTTTTTTAATTATCTTTACCATTAAATCATAGTTGTGTACAATAGTGCAATCAAGGGGCACAATGTGCTAGCTTCATACACAATCTTAACCATTTTCATCAACCTGATTAACATAGCAATTAACCCAGTCTTTAAGTAGTAACTTTAATGCTTTCCTTATCCCGCCAGCCTTGTCGGTACTTGCTGGGTTCTCACAGTCAGGGGGAGCCTCCCAGAGCTCTTGTGGGAGGAGGGACCTTGGGCCCCCACCACCACCAGGTCTGGGACATTGCTAAAGGGACATGGTCAGCAGAAGGAAGCCCAGCCTGGCCCACCTAACTGCCCAGTGACTCCTTCCCTCCTGGCACAGAGGAAAGTTGGCTCCAATCCAAAAGAGAGACAGTGCCCAGAGTCAACCTGGTGGGATGGGTCTATCAGAAGATCCAATGCTGGAAAAAAAGAACGACAATTTAAAAAAAACTTACGAGTTTTTAAGTTGTTTTTCTTACTTTGTTGGGTGGGGTATACCAGCAGAAACTCTAAAGATAAAAAATCTATGTTAGATTGTTAATCAACTGTGTTTTTGAACAGCATAATTGTGTAGCAGCACATTGCAAACACGCATTCATCCAAAGCAACATGTATGTGGCCCAGAAGACCACGACAGAGTGAAATAAACCCCTTTGTGCTTATCTGACTCTGGTTTCTGTGTGTGTTGTCCGCCACGGCTGCAGGAGGCAGTCACCTAACAGCTTTCATGCAGGGAGAAGCTCGCAAAGATGCCAGGAATGTTCATAGTGTTTATATTTTTAATTACTAAAAGCTGTAGCTAAGAAAAGATCTTTGAAGCCTTCTAACCTTAGTTAGACCTTTGAAAATATATTTGTAGTACATATTACAGATAGAAAGAAGGTATTTATTTACACCTATGATGCCAATTATCATTAAAAAGCTTTTCCTGGTGGGACAATTCAGAATCTTCTGGAGTGTTTCTTGTTTCATTTAGTTCCTAATCCCCACCCCTAAGTGTACAACTACTGAGGAATTAAGCTGTGCAGCCAGAGAGAAAACAATACACTTGCCCATCTCTTTTTATTTTTCCTCCTCTCAA
>CAUYRH010122781.1:0-14855 GCA_963574655.1 Perodicticus potto | reverse complement strand
ATACTTTTTCTTCCATTCTTGAGATACTTTGCTAAGAAGAATATGTTCCAGCTCCATCCATGTAAACATGAAAGAGGTAAAGTCTTCATCTTTCTTTAAGGCTGCATAATATTCCATGGCGTACATATACCTAAATTTATTAATCCATTCATGGGTTGATGGGCACTTGTGTTTCTTCCATGACTTAGCAATTATGAATTGGGCTGCAATAAACATTCTGGTACAAATATCTTTATAATAATGTGATTTTTGGTCTCTGGATATATACCTAGTAGAGGAATTAAAGGACCGAATGGCAGGTCTATTTTTAGATCTCTAAGTATTCTCCAAATATCTTTCCAAAAGGAACGTATTAGTTTGCATTCCCACCAGCAATGTAGAAGTGTTCCCTTTTCTCCACATCCAAGACAAAAATAGTCGTGTGTTGCTTAACAATGGGGTTACATACTGAGAAGTGAGTGGTTAGAGGATGTTCACAGCATTGTGCAGATGTCACATAGTATATTTAAACAAATCTAGATGGTGTAGCTCACCATGCACTTAAACTATATGGCATAGCCTGTTGCTCCTAAGTTACAAACTTATACACCATAGTGCTATACTGAACAGTGTAAGGAAATAGTACCATGATAAATATTTGGGTTATAGGAATTTTTAACTTCATTATAATTGTATGGAACGACTATGTACATGTGGTCTTTTATAGACCAAAAGGTGATTATATTGCCAATGACTATAAGTGGAAAGTATCCCATATTCATGAATTGGAAGAGTTACTATTTCACAACATCCTTGCAAGTTTGGAATTATTATCCCCACTTTAAAGATAAGACAACTAAAACTCAGAAACTTGAAATTATTTTTCTAAAGTGAGAGCTAATAAGTGGTAGAAATAGAATCATGATTCAGCACATTTATATCTAAAGCATATATTATTTCTAGTAAACCACTCAAAAACAGGTGATATGTATAAAAGTTATTTTGTAAGTTACCAAAAGCCAAAGCACACATAGGCTGTGATTATAATAAATAAGTGATTTTAAGCAAAGCTAATAAGATTGATGTTATCTTTGCCTCCCTGGTGTAGTGTTATAATGAAAGTATAGTATAATGTTGGTGATGTAAAATCAACTACAGAACCAGCTCAGCAAACACATACTTTTTCTCTGGATTCTGGGTACATCTTTCCCTGGAATTCAATGAGATGCTTTTTTTCTTGTCAACTAATAGACTTTTGATGAGACCACTTTAGATTCATCCAGAGATGTGTTAGAAATTTTAATTTGCTCTATTTATCTAATGAAAGTTATCAAGACTAATCCTCATTTTCTTGTTAGTGTTAAAAAAAAAGAGATTTTCATTTAATTAAAATTAATGACCTTCACACTGACAAAGAATTCCGAGTTCAGAGAATGAGATTTAAGAATTAGTGTAAAAAAAGAGCCTGGCATAAATGTAATAAATTGGAAACACTCTTTGGCAAATGTGCTGACATTTTTTTCGTTATTTGCAATTTTTTTCAATTATCCCTAAAGCAGTGAAAAGAAATTGCAGTTTGCTAATAGAATATAGGACTCTGCAGAAAGTGACTCTGCTTTGGTTTTGATTTCCTGTCTCATTTGTGCCTAAACATTACGCTTAATTTGAAAGTTTTCCGTTAATATGAATGGCTAAAAGAGGAGGGGAAATGGAGTTTAAATGCCATAAAAATCAGTCTTAATATCATGTCATTTTGTGCACAGTCAAGCTTTAGATATTAATGGGAAAATTAATTTAAGGGTTTTTAACATAAAACCAGAAGATTAGGCAAACAGCAAAACACAAATTGCTGTGCATGTCTATTGAGAATATTCTTCATGTAAATCTTCCCTAGCATCCTTTAAGATGCTGTATAATTCATTAGAAAATCAAAAGCAAAATCCCTTCCATGTTAAACTATTGCAATTACTTTTCCTTAAAGTCAATGGATATTGTAAGATTTTTTAAAAAATAGCTAATATTCAAGGATAAATCCATTTAAACCTTTTAATCTAAATCAAATTTAACCTAACGGGTATTATAAAAATTAAAAGGCAAATAAATGAGAGTAGCCACTGTTTCTTCCTAAAACTATAGATTGTTTGGTTTGCCAACTGAATGTTAGTCAACAGCCCTTGTTTTAAGTCCTACATAGCTATTTTATTTATAAAGAAATACCCTTCTTAGGGCTCGGCGCCTGTGGCTCAACGGGCTAAGGCACCAGCCACATACACCTGAGCTGGCAGGTTCAAATCCAGCCTGGGGCCCGCCAAACAACAATGACAGCTGCAACCAAAAAAAAAAAAAAAAAAAAAATGGCCAAGCATTGTGGCGTGCGCCTGTAGTCCCAGCTACTTGGGAGGTGAGGCAAGAGACTCGCTTGAGCCCAGGAATTGGAGGTTGCTGTGAGCTGTGATGCCATAGCACTCTATACAGGGTGACAGCTTGAGGCTCTGTCTCAAAAAAAAAAAAGAAAGAAAGAAATACCCTTCTTAGAAATGAGATTAGAGAAAATACCCACAGCATGAAGTCATATATCATATTTCTTAAGATCTTCCTTCAATTGGTCCTGGAAAATACAGAGAAAGTAGAATTGTCATTGGAATGCAAGGTGACTGGTTAGAAATACTCTGGTGAAGAAATATCGTATCTGGTTAAATCATAAAAGAGCAACTAAGAGGGGGCTATTTGTGGAAATCACCTTGGATGAGTAAATTATTTATTGCTCCAGAAGGAAGAAAGAGGAAGACAGCTTCTGTTCTCACTTGTCAAGCAGTAACAGTATTCAAGAAGCATTCCCATGGAACAAGTTGTATTATTTGAGCAGGACTGTGAAGGGTGGGGTAGCCAGAGTCTGACTGAGTTTATTCACAAGCACAAGAGAAGGAGGGCGGGGAATAAAGCCAGCAAGTAGTGCTTAAAAGAACTTGTTTTTAAAGGAACATCTGAGATAATGCTTCCTCAGAGATTGGGCTGAGAGTAATCAAATGCCACAGCCACCAACATTTAAGGAGTTCTGCAATGTGGTTTGACAAGTCGACAACAATATCCAAACTTGTTTTGATCTTCCAGGACTCATCAGGCTTTGCAACTGTTCTTTTCTGAAAGTGCTTAGACAGGAAGAGAATAATTTACCCTAAGCACAGAAGTCAGGTACAGAAATTAAAAGCAGAAAGGCCGAGGGCAGGGTTCCTGGTCTGCCCCAGTAGCCTTCCCAGAGCTCTGCAGTTCTGATGGGCAGAATTCAAGTTGAAAAATTAGAAGTTAGGTTGTGAGCTCAGAGTGTGTACGGAAAAATACAATCATTTGCTACTAAACCCATAGTTCATATTAACATGATTCGTAATACAGCCTTTCCCTCAGAGGATAGAATAAGGACTGTGTGATCATCCTGTTGAATAACAAAGTATTTGCTTGATGCCTACTAAATGCTTGACATTGGGGACAGAGCAATAAACAAATACATAAAGACCTTGCCCTTGATGTGCTTAAAGTTTAGTACCATATATAAGTCATTAAAAAATTATGTCTATGCATATATAAATAAACATGAAACATGATATGGCCTCTGAATAAAAATCATAGGTGCAAGGGTTGATCAGATAGCAGGGATACCTGATGTGACTGAAGAAAGATCATTTCAACTGAGACCCACAAAAGGAGGAAGACTTGACAGAAGATAGAATATAGGAAATAATCCAGAAAATGCAAGTAACATGGGGTAGGAAAGCCCAGTGAGCTCTAGAACCAAGAGGTGGCAGAGGCTACATACATGAGAGCAATAAGTTAAAAAGAAAGATGACTGGACATTATCAGAGCTCATGGAAACTAATGATGGAGCATAGTGCAGAAAGGAAGTTGCCTGAAGAGGAATTAATGTGAAAAAGACTCTTCACATCTCCCCTTTTTGTGACTTATGAACATAGGGGAGTAGAGTCAGCAGGGTAGGGAATGCACAAGCCACATCTTTCTGATAATGAAGGACTCACATTCAAAAAAGAATGATTGGATTGATTCTCCATGGGGACTTACCTTGTAAGTCAGCTTTATTTTTTTGTGCTCTGAATTGACCTTATGGTATCACAAACAATCCATAGAAATACACATATTTATAATCTGTTTGTCCAGTTAAGATCCATAGAGGGGCCAGTACTTAAAAGCATGGCCATTGTCTCTTAATGTCCTCCCAGCTTTGAAGAAATTAAGACCCAGTCTTCATGTTGGCCCTGTCTACCTGAGTCACTTATATCTCACAGCTGACTTTTTTTAGAGCCCCAACACAAATGATTCCTCTGAGACACAAATCAAGTAAAATTCATACTTTATTTTGATAACTTAAGATGATATATTCTCACCAAAGTGTGATATATAACATCAGGCAAACCAATAAGTCAGAGGCTTGGAGTTTCTACAGCTCCTCCCAAGAGATGCTCTGTGTGTTCTTCCTGTCCAGGGTGAAACCTTGCCAGGTCAAAGAGAGCCCTGAGAAGGACTCACTAAGCCTCTTATATTCACAGTCAGACCATCTTAAAATTACATTATAATTAGCTATTTCAAAACCTCTTTTCTATATGATACTGATAAGCTGTAACATCTAGGTTCTTGGTAAAATTTTCACGTCATTGATTATGACATGAGTCCAGTAACAAAACTGGAGACAGATATGTATATATATTTTGTGTATATAAACACACATATATATACACAAATTAATAACACAAAATATATATACAAATCTGTAAGATATGAATGAATATATATACATTTAACATGTATATATATTCATAAATACATACCCATATGTATGAATAGTCATATACATACATTCATACATATTCATATCTGCATATATACATATACTCACACTAAATATATATACATACACATATATATATACACAAATGAATAACAAATTATTAAAAATAAAACAAACTAAAAATAACAAACTACTTAAAAAAACAAAAAAGGGGGACTACCAAGAAATGGTTCTGTTGTCATGGAGTTCTTCCCATGAAGAACACTGGGAAGGCTACAATATATTGGCAACTGAATGTGAAATCAGTTATTATTTTATCCCTTCACACTAACATTCAACTCACTGTGCTTTCAACCTCATTGTGCTTTGCTGGCCCTTCTGACCTCACCAAGTCAACTCAAAAGAACTATCATAGCTATCACACAGGGCTAGTCACACACACTTTGTTTACTTTCACTTCTGGATTACGGTTCTTACAGTCCTGATGCACCTTCGCTGAAATACTTCCCTCAGCAACCCGATCTCCACAATGACAAGGAACCCATCTCTCTATATATCAAATGCAAACATTTCACTTACCAGGTAAGAATAGTTGCTGGATTTATTTGCACATGGATTGTTTTTTTTTTTTCTTTATTGGTCAAAAGCAATTTTATTACAATGTGCCTTAGTACAAGTTCTTTCATATTGTTTGCCCTTGATGTCTGTTGAGCTTCTTGGATCTGTGGGCTTAGAGTTTTCATTAACTTTGCAAAATTTTCAACCATTCTTTCAAATATGTTTTTCTTGTTCCCTTACTCTGTTCTCCTTTGGGGGTTCCAATTATGTGCATGTATCTTTCCACATGAAATTCCCCAGAGGTCACTGATGCTTTTTGTTTTTTTCCAGTTTTTTTCCTCTGTTCTATTATCTTGTCTTCAAGTTCAATAATCTTTTTGATTTTTTTTTAGTATTTAATATCCAATTAATTTTTTAAATAAAATCTAATGAAAAAGTAGCATGATTGAGACATTGAACATAAACTTATTCCTCAGTCCAGTAATCCATTTAAGTCACATCAAGTACAGAATGTGAAAAAAAATAAATTCAGAAGTAGAAACAATTCAAAGTATAGTACCTACATTTTTGTCAAATTTTATATTACATATTTGTGTATATATTCTATATTTGGAAGCAGTAATTTTCTCTAAAAACATTCTTCTTAAAATTTTGAGGTTCATATTAGAACAATAGGAAAAACCTGGCATATAATATTATAGTACAGGCCTTTCAAAATTGGTATTTCACCAGGACAATACAATGGCCAACGTGTACACTCACTGCAGAGTACCTACACGTTCCAGTAAAAACCATTATTTTCCTTAATTTAGAATGATTGCTACCTGCTTTACAAGGGGCAATGTAGATTAACAATTCTATAGGATATGCCTTGATAAGTGTATAATAACATAAACAACTTTGTAAAGGCTGTGTTTTATTTGCTGATTAATGGACAAAGGCAATGTAATTTATTTTCAAGTATTTTTGTTAAAGTCTTGCTCATAGAGATTATGAAAAGTTAGAAAGACTACTAAATCACTGAATATTTTATGTATTCTTGTTTATACAAAAATACAAGTCAAATATAAACATAAAGCAATCATTCATGTAAATCTGTTTTATGTGGTCTTCAGTTATATATAAAAGTTTCACAGTTTTGTTATTATGAAACATAAATACCAAATTGCAATTATTCTCTTTTGGCAAAGGGCCTTGAAAATCTTACTTTAACATTAATCTTTTACATGTTTAATTGTTCTTTAATTTTTGTTTTATTTTGTGGAAAATTTATTTTAAAATACATGATGCAGCTGTCACTTATCTTCTGCCCTAGGGAAGAATGATAAGCAGACTCCAAAATGATGTTCACTGGGAAAGGATGCTATGTATGCATCAGGAATCTGATGTTATAGCGTGAAATATATTGACAGATTTTTCCGTCTTGTTTTTCCCATAGAAAAACCAGCATAATGGCACTAATTTACATATGTCCTCTGGAATTCTAACTTTACACCGTGTACATTTTGTATCAAATACTTAATCAGTAGGTCTTTCATAAACTTTAGTCTTCTCACTGATTAGAGCTTGCTCCTTATTTCCACCTACTTAGAAATAATTTATTAAGTACTCTCTGTGGGCAAAATACTATGTTAATGTAACAAACAGACAAAGCAATAAATAATAGACATGCCAACCCCCAGTCTTTGGCAACTTACATTCTAGGCCAGTGCAGATTTTTGATTGGAAATCATCTTTTTCTCAATTTTTGATGAAATGTTTAAATGGAACTATCTTGTTATATTTTTGTCATAAACACTTAACTTTTTCATCAAGAAATTTGTAATAATTTTTCTTTGCGTCAATCACTAAAAACATACTGACCCTGTTTTTTTACCATTGTGATTTTTTTTTTTATTTCAAAATGTTACAAAGGTATACATACTTTTTGTGTACATGGATCACTATAAGTGAGCCCATCACTCAGTATTCATTGTACTGATTTTGTAGGTTTTAACCTATCTCCTCCTCCTTCCTCCCCCCATTTGATTTCCACTGAGTTTTACTTCCCTCTGTACTAATGTGTGCTCATCAGTTAGTTCCAACTTAATAGAGAGTACACATGGTATTCGATTTTTCTTTTCTTTTCTTTTCTTTCTTTTCTTTCTTTCTTTCTTTCTTTCTTTCTTTCTTTCTTTCTTTCTTTCTTTCTTTCTTTCTTTCTTTCTTTTTTTTTTTTTTACAGATTCTCACTATGTTGCCCTAGGTTGAGTGCCATGGTGTCACAGCTCATAGCAACCTCCAATTCTTGGGCTTAAGGGATTCCCTTGCCTCAGCCTCCCAAGTAGCTGGGACTACAGGTACCGTCACCAAACCTGGCTATATTTTTATTGTTTTTGCCATTGCCATTGTTGTTTAGCTGGTTTGGGCTGAGCTAAACCTGCCAGCTTTGGTGCATGTGACTGGTACTGTAACCACTGTGCAATGGGCACCGAGCCTGGTGTTTGCTTTTTCATTCTTGAGATACTTGACTTAGGATAATGGTCTCTAGTTCTATTCAAATTGTTGCAAAGCAATATATTCATCTATTTTATGGCTGAGTAGTACTCCATGGTTCACATATACTATGCTCTATTAATCCACTAATGACCTGATGAGCACTTGGGTAAATTTTTGCAATTGTGCTACAATCAATAAACATTTAAGTAGAAGTGGTAGAAATGTCTTTTTTGATAAAATGACTTCTTTTTTTTCAGATAATTACCTAGTAGTGGGATTGCTGGATTGAAGGATAGATCTACTTTCTTTTTTTTTTTTTTTGGAAACAGAAGCTCAAGCTGGAGATTCTCACCCTGGATAGAATGCCATGGCATCATAGTTCACAGAAAACTCCAATTCTTGGGCTCAAGCAATCCTCTTGCCTCGGTTTTTCCATTTGTGGTAGAGATGAGGTCTTGCTTTTGCTCAGGCTGGTCTTGAACTCATGAGCTCAAGTGATCTGCCCACAGCTTCCCAAAGTGCTAGGATTACATGTGTGAGCCACAGCACCCAGCCTACTTTCAGTTCTTTGAAAAATCCTCATACTGTTTTCCATAGAGGTTGTTTGAATTTGCATCCCACCAACAGTGTATAAGCCTTCTTTTCTCTCTGCATCCAAGCCAGCAACTATTGTTTTTGGATATTTTCATAAAAACCATTCTAACTGAGGTAAGGAAATAACTCATTGTGGTTTTAATTTGCATTTCCCATGTGATTAGGATGTTGAACTTTTTTTTATGTTTATTGTCCATTTGTTTATCTTCTTTTGAAAAGATTCTGTTCATGTCTTTTGCCCACTTTTAAATAAGGATTTTTGTCTTTTTCTTGCCAAATTGCTTGGGTTCTTGGCAGATTCTGGTTATTAGCTTTTAACCAGATGTATAGGTTGTCTGTAGGTTGCCTCTTCTTTCTGTTGATAATTTTTTTAGCTGTACAGAAGTGTTTTAATTTAATCAAGTAGCATTTATTTGTTTTGCGGTTGCTGTAATTACCACTGGGGTCTTCATAAATTCTTTGCCTAAGCTAATATGGAGAAGAGTTTTTCCTACATTTCTTCTAGAATTCTTATGGTTTTGTGCCTTACATTTAAATATTTATCCTTTTTTTTTTTTTTTTGAGACAGAGCCCTTGATAAAGTGCCATGGTGTCACAGCTCACAGCAACCTCAAACTCTTGGGGCTTAAGCGATTCTCTTGCCTCTGCCTCCCAAGTAGCTGAGACTACAGGCTCCTGCCATAACACCTGGCTATTTATCAACACCTGGCTATTTTTTTGTGTTGTTGTAGTTGTCATTGTTGTTTAGCAGGCCCAGGTTGGGTTCAAATCTGCCAGCCCTGGTGAATGTGGCCAGAACCCTAAACCACTGTGCTACGGGAGCCAAGTCTATTTATCTATCTTCGATTGGTTTTTTTGAGTGTTCAGAGATGGGGATCCTGTTAATTCTCTGTGACAAGAAACCAAACCATAGTTGGAGCAACCATAGAGACCTACATTTGGGCAGTTGGGTAGCACTCTGCCAGGTAGCGGGGTGACATTGTCACCTCTCTGGATGTAGAAGGCATAACTTCAAGCCAAAAACAATTGTTTTTGAGGTTTATGATCTTATGAAGTTTGCCTTGCTGGAACCAGATAAGGATGCCCACTATTGTCACTGTTATTCAACATTGTGCTAGAAGTCCTAGTCAGAGCAACTAGATGGCAGATGAACATTAAGGGCATCCAAATGGGGGCTAGAAATAGTTGAACTATTGCTCCCTGATGAAAATATGATCTTATACCTAGAAAGCTCCAAGGAGTCAACCAAGAAATTACTGAAATTGATAAATAAATACAGCAATACTACAAAATACAAAATCAATGTTCACAAATCAGTGGCTTTGATACATGCCAACAATAGTCAAGCTGAGATTCAAATTAAAGACACAATACCCTTCATAGTAGCATCAAAAAAAAGAAATATCTTGGAATATTTTTAACAAAGGAGGTTAATGATCTCTATAGGGAGAACTTCGAAACACTAAGCACAGAAATTGCAGAGAACATAAAAAGATGGAACTACATATCATGCTCATGGATAGGTAGAATCAACATTTCAAAATGACTATACTTCCTGAGGTAATTTACAGATTCAATGCAATTCCCATTAAAATACTAACTAGTATCATATTTTGCAGGTCTTAAAAATAATACTTCTGTGGTTTGTATGGAATCAGAAAATATCCCAAATAGCCAATTAATTCTTATGAAATAAGAACAAATCTGGAGATATCACTTTACTAGACTTCAGTCTATACTCCAAGGCTATAGTGATTAAAACAGCATGGTATTGGCATAAAATAGAAACATAGACCTATAGATCAGAATAGAGAATCTGGAGATGAAACCACCCTCATACTGCCATCTGACCTTTCACAAATCAGAAAAGCATACACTGATGGAAAGAATCCCTATTTAATAAATGGTTCTGGGACAATTGTCTAGCTACATGAAAAAGAATATAACAGGAACCACACCTCTCACACAAAAACTAATTCACTATGGATTGATAATTTGAGGCACAAAACTATAAAAGTTCTAAACGAAGTGTGGGAAAAACCATTATAGATATCATCCTAAGGAAAGAATTCATGAAGACCCCATTGGCAATTGCAACAACAAAAATAAATAAATGGAACATGATGAAGTAAAATGTTTTTGCACAGCTAAGGAAAAACAGACAACCCACAGAATGGGAGAAGATGTTGGTATGCTTCATATCAATAAAGGACTGATTATCAGAAACTCCAAAGACTCATGCAAGTCAACAAGACAATATGAAACAACCCATTAGAAACTGGGCAAGAGAAATGAACAGAAACTTCTTTTATGAAGATAGACTAATGGCCAACAAAGGTATCAAAAAATGCTCATCATCTCTAATTATCAAGGAAATACAAATAAAAACCACACTGATATATCACCTAACCCCGGAGAGAATTGCTTACATCATAAAGTCCCAAGGCAATAGATGCTGGCATGGATGTGTAGGGAAAAAGTACACACATACCTTTTTCGCTGTTGGCAGGATTATAAAGTAGTCCAACCTCTACGAAAGTAGTGTGAAGAGTCCTCAAAAAACTTAAAATAGACCTTCCTTTTGATCCTGAAATTATTCTACTGGGTATTTAACCAAAGGAGGAAAAATTAATTTTATAAGAAAGACTCTTGTACCTGAATGTTCATAGCTGCACAATTCACAATTGCAAAGATGTGGAAACAACTCAAGTAACCATCGATACATGAATGAATTAATAAGTTATGGTATTGGTATGGAAGACCTATACCATGGAATACTATTTAGCTGTAAATAAAGATGGAGATATGGTATTTTTTGTAGCCATCTAAATAGTATTGGAGACCATTGTCCTCAGGGAAATTGAAAGAATGGAAAAACAAACCCCACTCAATATTAGTATTGTACTCAATACTAAATTGGAAAGTTAATCAACACCTATATACTCATCTGAAAGTGAATCTCAAAAAAGTCCAAATTGGAGGGAGGGGTAGAAGGTGATGGGTAAATTCCCACCCAACCGATACATTGCATGTATACATTGCAAACTTTCTAGGGGGAAGGACACACCTATAACTCTGACTCTTAAAAACACAAAAATGAATTATGTAATTAAAATGTATGTAGCTCAATAATTTTCTGAAATAAAATAATAATAATTAAAATGGGCAAAGAATGTGAATGGACTTTTTTCAAGGGCATATGAAAAAGTGTCCAACATCACTAATCATCAGCAGGAAACCACTTAGCAAAATCACAATGAGATATCACTTCATACCAGTTAAAATTATTATTATCAAAATGACAAAGGATAACAAGCATTGGTGAGCGGGTGCAGAAAAGGGAACTCTTGTACACTGTTGGTGTGAATATATAGCCACTATGGGAAACAGTATGAAATTTCCTCAAAAAAATTAAAAATGGAGCTACTGTATGAATCAGAAAATCCCACTACCGGGTGTGTGTCTGGAAGAAATGAAATAAGTATGTCAAAGAGAAATCTGTACTCCCATATTCTTTGCAGCATTATTCATAATAGACAAGCTGTGAAGTCTGCCATAAAGAAGCAGTAGTTCACATATACACAATGGAATATTATTATTCAACTAAAAAGGGGGAGAAAATCCTACTATTTGTAATAGCATAGATAAACCTGCAGAGCATAATACTAAAGGAAATAAGCCTGGCACACACAGGCAAATACTGAATAATCTCACTTATATATGGAATCTAAGAAAGTCAAACTCATGGAAGCAGAGAGTAGAATGGCAGTTCCAAGGTGCTGAAAGTTGGAGAAAATAGGAACATGTTGGTCAAAGAGTATAAGCTTTTAGTTGTAAGATGAATAAGTTCTGGGACACCAATGTATGGCATGGTGACTACAGTTAATCCAACAGTGTTGTACACCTGAAATTTGCTAAGAGAACCTAAGTCTTCTCACACACACAAAGTTTAACTATGTGAAGTGATGCATGTGTTATTAAGTTGATTATGACAATTACTTCTGATGAATACATATGTCAGTTTTCATTTGTCAATTATACCTCCATATGTTGAAAAATATAGATAAAAATAAAGTTAGTTTGATGCTTCAACCAATCACATTAGCTCCATATGGAAAACATCCAAAATCCAACCACTTCTCACAACCTCTACCACTGCCACCTTGACACAAGTCTGTATCATTCAACAACATATTGATACACATACCCACCTACCTGGACAACTTTCTTCTGCCCTTGAACCCCTACTGTCCACTTTCAACTCAATGGCTAATGGCATTCTTTTAGACTACATTAGATCATGTTATTCTTCTGATCAAATCTCACTGACTTCTCACCTCACTCACATCAAAGTTAAAGACGTTTTAGAGTTTATAAGACCTTCTGTGATCTTGTCATTTCTCTTTTAACTTGCTTAAAATATACTGCTTCTATTTTAGTCGTGGTACCCCGCTTACTGTTCTTCTAACTTAATAAACACACAACTGTTTCAGACATATCACATTTATAATACCCTCTGCCTAGAAAATGCTTCTCACTGATACCTCTGTGGCTAATACCCTTATTCCTAAAATCTATATTCATACTTTATTTATTTGGTAAGACTTCTTTGATTTCATTATTTAAACCAATCTCCTTTCACTGATATTCTCTAGTCATTTCTCTATTTTATATGTACTGCAGAGTACACATCGCCATCTATCATATTATGTATTTTATATTTATTTTTCCTTTGTCTTTTTCAAACTAAAACATAAACCATGTGAGAGAAATTATTTTTGTGACACTTTTAAAAAATTAATTGCTTGAACCTTCATCAATGCCTATTATCAATACCCATTATGAGGAATGAACTCAATATTTGTTGAAGTAATACTCTTAATTATTATTCCCTACTTTCAGATAATTTCTCCTCCTAGAAATTTAAAAAGTCTAAGCCTCCATTTTTTATTTCAGTGGCTTGAACTTAATATACAATTAATAGATGTTTGTTGAATGAATAACGCCATCACTAACCAGTGGCAGTGTAGTCTTTTTATCCTAATGGTTACAGATGGGAAGTAGGAGTTTGCACTGTGAGGTTCTATTCCTGATTTTTCCCCTGTTTGCATTCAATATACATGAATATTCAGTAGCTGTTTATTTTTGGACCTAAATATCAAACACTCATTTAGTAAACATGTTGGTATGGAAAGCACTGGACAAGCCACTACAGATTAAAATGAAGACTATATATATTTTTTTCCAGGCTCCCAAAATATGCCTGCAAAATAAAATGTGTCCCTGCATTCCATGGTGTACTGCTAAACGTGCATTTGCATATGCAGATGCCAAATTCTTCCAACAAATCAGTTAATTGCAAACACAAAGCAGTCACTGAGGACATATTTACTTCTCTTGCAAAGGCCAGTACAGTTGTGTGGGCTACAAATGAATGCAGGCTGTTGGATTTGCAGGAATAGTTTCAGAGACTGGAAATGATTGGCTAAAACAGATTAGAGAACTGTTGCTGTCAGTTCTAAAGGACTCTGCTTTCTCAAACAGGAAATATTGCCAGTTATCTATGAAAATATGCCGCTGGTCACAGAAAACTGCCTATGTGCCTCATCCCTAGCGCATTTGGAATGGCAGCCCTCGCTCTCCTCTCTCTAATTATACCTGTAAGAGTATTGAAAGTCAGGGAAGAAGAAGATTGTTCTTGTTCCCAGGCTTCAGAGTTCTTCTCGGCTATGGTTCTAGCCAGCTTCACTCTCTCCAGGTAGTCAGAGTCTTTAAATACAGGCACCTGTTCCATAATCAGGAGTTGCACCTAGACTGGTCAATGCAGAGCATAACAGAATGCACATGTCCCATGTTGTAAAGGCTAGTTAAAATATATGCAAAATGTTAGAATGGGCATCTGATCTCACATTATCACTGTACAGATGGAATAATGAAGGCCCAGAAAGAAGAGTGTTTTGTCCCAAGTCACAGAGCTAGCTACTAGCAGAATGGGATTAAACCCAGGACACCTGACTTGTAATATCATGCTCTCTCCACCGTATTACTCTCAGTTATAGACCTACCTGTCAGCCACACTGGCTCTCAAATATTCATGTTTTTAAAAAATTACCAGAGGAGAAAGTTAAAGTGAATCTCTTTGAGGCCTTTTACCTCCCTGCCCCTGAAACTGTAATTTGAAAAGTCAGTGAAAGAGTCTAGGAATTTTGCTTTAGCATGTACCTCATGACATCAGGTCATAACTTGAGAAGTTCTGGTACTTGACAGAGTTCCCCTAAGTTGAATGTATGGTATATAAATTAGTATCACCGGCTCGGCGCCTGTGGCTCAACGGGCTAAGGCGCCAGCCACATACACCTGAGCTGGTGGGTTCGAATCCAGCCCACGCCCGCCAAACAACAATGACGGCTGCAACCAAAAAATGGCTGGGCGTTGTGGCAGGCGCCTGTAG
>CAUYRH010122780.1:0-13862 GCA_963574655.1 Perodicticus potto | reverse complement strand
ACTTTATAACTATAACCAATCAAATATCTTCTTGGTATTCATTCTTTTCACTTTACAGAACCCTTTCCTTACGTTTCTTCAGTGTGTCCCCAATTTTTTTTTAGAGACAGAGTTTCACTCTATCACCCTCGGTAGAGTGCTGTGGAGTCTGCATGGAGGCTCACAGCAACCTCCAACACCTGGGCTTAGGTGATTCTCTTGCCTCAGCCTCCCAAGTAGCAGAGACTACAGGCACCTGCCACAACACCTGCCTATTTTTTGTTGCAGTTTGGCCGGGGCTGGGTTTGAACCCACCACCTTCGGTATACGGGGCTGGTGCCCTACTCACTGAACCACAGGTGCCACCTGTGTCCCAAACCTCTTTAGACTTGGTGATGCCCAATTCATGAATTGATATGTGTTCAAATAAACTTTTTTTTTTTTTTACCATAGTTTACCTTTTGAACAGTTAAGACAAACTAGATTTTATTAATATAAAGCTTCTACATTCCTACCTCACAAGCTCTTTTTTAATTTCTAAGGAAAGAAAGGTCAAGAGACAAGCAGAGTTAAACTGTCATGTGCTCAGGGATTAAATCCCACTTGGTTATTTCATACTGTTATTTTAAAATTTTAGAAACTCTAAAACAACAAAAAATGTATTTTTTTCTTTATCCACTCTTATTTCTTCTCAGACCAATATCTTTCTCTCTCTCTCTCTCTCTCTTTCTTTCTCTCTGTCCTAGTTTATTTTTCTGTACTTTTTTGTAAGTTACCTAGTCTAATGACTGAAATACCATCAACATAGGAATCTCCCCACCATCATCTCAGCTGCTTCCCCAAAATATCCTCCCCTCTCTCAGGCCTCTTTATCTTCATTTTATTTGATCAGGTGGAGTATCTTGGAGGCATTTTTTAATGACTTCCCTTCTATTCCTTCTCACAAATCCTAAAATTAATCTTGTTAGTTTCACTTCAAAATACACACAGAATCTGACCTCTTCTAACTCCAAAAGCATAGATCTAGTTCAAAGACCCATCATATCTTATCTGGATTTTGCCATAAAGTCTCATCACCTCTTACTGTCAAAAATAGGTCTTTTCATTACCAGCCTTCACATTCATTTCATCCTCACCCACTTCATTCTCAACACTACAACATAAATGATGCTTTTAAAATAGGTCAAACCTTGCCAGTCCTTTAAGCAAAGGGCTTCCATGCTCTTATTTAGCACAACTTCAATTAGAAGACAAACATTTTTAAGGACCTAGAAGAAAAGGACCTACAATTTTCTCTCTGATTTTCTTCATGATTAATACTAAACGCTTTATCAGCTCTCCTTAGCCAATCAAATATCTTCTTGGTATTCATTCTTTTCACTCTACAGAACCCTTTCCTTACGTTTGTTCAGTGTGTCCCAAATTTTTGGGACAACAACATAGTAATCTCCCCACCACCATCTCAGCTGCTTCCCCAAAATATCCTCCTCAATTGATTCCTCATCATTTCCTAAACATTTCAAATGTGAAATTTCTCTACCTATTACTTTGGCCTAAGAGTCTCTTCATCCCACTATCCACCTTTCACCCTTCAACTCTTCGTTCTAACATCACCTACTCTGATCTCTATACGTAGATTCTAAATAGACTCCTAATAATTTGGATTCCCTTACCCACATCTATTTTTATAGCATTTGTAAGATTCTTATATATTATGTGGGATTCTTTTTTTATTTTTAAATTTAGTTTATTTTCCTTTAATTAAGTCATATACACGTAGATCATGAGTACATTTATGCATTCATGGGGTTCAATGTGTTGATTTTTTTGTACAAATTGGAGTGCTTACATCCAACTAATTAACATAGCTTTCACCTCAATTGCTTAATCAATGTGTTAAGACATTTCTGTTCTATATTTGATAGATTCAGTTCCTCATCTTGTTGAGATGGGCTGTCAATCTCTCTTTGTTGAGTCTTCTCTCCAGGAATTTGCCTCAGGTAAAGAAAATATTCTTGTTCAAGGGCACTTTTCTGATCTGGGACAACTCACAGTGAGTAATTCAATAAAATACTGTGTGGGGCAATGCCCAAGTGACACGTATCTTGGCAGTATCCATTGTTAAGATCATGGTGCAATTGAACTCCTCTCTACTCAATCCTCCCTCCTTCCTTCACCTTGGAATGTTCAAATGTTTTTAATGGGTCAAGTACTAAGCTCAATCCACTGAACTGTGGTGAGATAGTCCAATGTCATGTGGTATAAAGGTAAAAGGTAGGACCACATTCTGCAAGGGGACAAGTCAAATCCGTCAAATGTAGAATATAAATGTCTTAACACAATAATCAAGTAAATGAGGCAAAAGGTACATTGATTGCTTTGATGTAACCACGTCAGATTGTATTAAAAAAATCAATACATTGTACCCCTCATATGCATAAATGTATTCATGATCTATATGTACATGACTTAAAAATAAAAAAAAGACTCAGCTTGAATTCAGAGGATGGGAAAAGACAGGGTGCTTGGAAAGAGGCTGCAGGCATAGTCACTCTAGCAATGGAGAAGGGAGAGAACACTTTGCTTTCAAAACACACTGCATTGCAAAGTTCTTATGCAGACTTCTCAGAAAGGCAACAAAACGGGAAACAACCAGTTTGGTTTATTTGGGGGGCAGCAAGTTTGTTTCATCTTCTTTTCTTTTTTCTGTAACTTAAAACATTTATGATTTTATTTTATGGATCCAACTATTATAAAATGTGTGAGGGCATAATCATTTTCGACTCATGTAAGACCTTTTTCTAACTTAATTATGAATACAAAATGTAAAAATACCTTTTGGGATCAGTTCAAGGCTATTGGAGTATATCACCAAGCAGAAAATATTCTTCACTGGTGATACATTCTCATGCTTAACTTTAGCAGCCATACAAACTAAATTCTAAATTCTCAAATACTGAATTCTAAAACACCTATTCTTTCAGTAGGATTTTTTGAAATTGTCGAGTCAGCTTATAAGTGTTAGCCAAGTAGAGTCTGTCTAGAAAGGATGGTTTTTGTCAATAGACAAGTGAAATAAGATCTGCAAGGAAGCTTGGAAACTCTCCACAGCAGGAAAGCATATGGTATATTTTAGTTGCTCTAAGTATTTGTATTCTGTGCTCATGCTCAGAAAGACAGGCTAAGTGTGCATTTATAAAGTAAGTAAATAGACCAACCCAACAACCAACTTTCAGAAAAGCCTGTTTTATGTCAGCCGCTGCTGTTTCCAAGATGGAATTCCCATAAGTGAAAGAAAGAAAGTCAACTTAGAGAACTATGTGGGACCATCCTCTTTTGGGGTAACATACAGATTCATTCTCTCTCTCTCTCTGTCTATTATTAAGTTTTCTGAAAGTTTTGAAGTTGTCATACACACATTCACTTCTGACCTGAAATAGAAAGTCTTTTACACTAATGACAAAAATGTGTAAGTACCTGCTGGTAAGATTATTATGAGCAATAACCACTGCCATTTGTGAAAAAGAGAGGAACTGGCTTTTTGGCAACATTAAATAGAGCTTGGTATGTCAGTTTATTTCTAAATTTAGAGTCCAAAAGATTTGTATGTTTGCAATAATTATGAAAATACACTTTCACATGCAGAAATGGACAAGCTGTTTTATTGTTGCTTTTTCTGTGTGGGGGAAGGGAAGAGTAAGGCTTTTTCTTTTGTCTACATTAATGCAGTATCAGATTCAAAGTATATGCATGGAATATCTTTAGTCTTCATTTTGTTTTTCATTTCAGATTAAGATAAGGGTACATACAATGAGGTTACATTGGTTGCATTTATTAGTTAATGTCCCAGTTGTAGTTGAGTCCTTCACCCAGGAGGTGTGCCACAGAGACCTGCATTGTACCCATTAGGTGGGAACTTACTGATCTCCTCCCTCCTGTGAGCCTATAGTTGTTCATTGACCTGTTTCAAGTTAGTATTAATTACGTGGAGTGCTTGCTTCTCCATTCTGAAGGTACTTTACGAAGGAGAATGTTTAGTCCTCCCTTGATGGAAGCTAAGAAGTGAGTATCTTCTGCCAAGAGTTGATGGGGACAAATGGGAAAGTTGTAAAGAGTAGCTGAGCTCCATATTCTTAAAAAATGTAGAAAAGCAGAGACAATCTTGTTTGTTTCTTTGTGAAGATCCAAAGTGTCCGGCATAAGTAAATGACAACCCATAGAAAGAACTGTTAACTTCATGAGGACAAAGACGTAATTGATCTTGTTAACTGCTTATCAATCCTTAGAATAGTTTACATTTGAAAATAAAAGCGAAATAAATATGTGTTAAATGTGTAAATTAAAGTATAGCTTTTGGATGTCCTTCATCAATTCCTATCATGAACATCTAATCCATATAAGGGCAAAGTCCAGAGGGAGGGACCGGATTTATCTTAACCTCTGGATACATTTATACTCTAAATCTTTTTCTTCGTAATGCATTCTTTTATTTTTACTTTTAAGTATTTGGGGGACATAAAGGTAGTATATTTTCATGGGTCCATGTGATGTTTGATATGGGCATACAATGTGAATTAATTAAATGAGGGCAATTGGGGAATCCATCCCTTGAAGCATTTGCCATTTCTTTCTGTCGGATACATTCCAGCCTCCTAACCATCATTCTACTTTGTGTCCATGGTATTACTTGTTTTTAATATTTTGCTGCTACATATGGCTAAGAAAATGCAAGATCTGTCTTTCTGTGCTGGTGTTATTTCACTTAGCATAATGTTCTCCAGTTCCATCCACGTTGTTGATAAGTTCAGGATTCTATTCTTTGTTGAGGCTATAATATGCCTTCTGGCATTTGTACCACGTATTCTTTATCCATTCATCTGCTGATCGATGCTCAGGTTCCAAATCTTATCTATTGTACCTAATACTACAACAAAATATGGGACTGCAGGTACCTCTTTATACACTGATTTCCCCTCCTTTGTGTGTATACTCAGCAGTGGGATTCTGAGTCATATGGAAATTCTATTTTTTGTTTGTTTGTTTTTTGAGACATCTTTATACTGTTCTCCATAATGGGTGCACTAATTCACACTTTTACCAACAGTGTGCAAGGGTTCCCCTTTCTCTGTATCCCTACTAGATTTGTTATTACCTGTCTTTCTGCCTGCATTTTGACATTTTGAATTCGCAATTTCAACAGTTTATGTAAACATTTTATTATGTAATGTAAAATCGCATGCACTGAGAACACAGTGCAATACTTTTATATTCTTAAGCAAAATTACTATTTAAATTATACATTGTCTTCGATTCTTAAAGAGACTTTTACCATTGTTAATAAATGAGTCAAGTGTAAAAAATGACTTCTATAGTCAATGGCAAAAAATCCTTCCTCGATTGAATAGATTGTAAAAATGAGGCTAATTTTTAGTTAAAAGGAAAAGGCATTCTTCAAAATGTACATATGGAAATTATAATGACATAGAAGGTAAAATAGTGATTTAATAAGAGTATGTTTAAGAAATACATGCCAATAAAATATAATTAAAAAAAATAAAACAGCATTTTATGTAAAAGTAGCCTTTTCAGGGCAATTAGCTATTTCTTCAAATAAATCTCACTTTTGAAAGCAGTTGCAAAAGAAAGAAAGTGAGAGGTTATTAGGAAATACATAGTTTCTACTTCTGGTCTATACTTGATTGAAATGAGAAATATGAGCTTATAAATAAAACCTTACCTAAATTTATAAAAACGCGATAATCATTGTGATAATTTCTCTTGATCATCGTGATAATTTCTCTTAGTACATGTTTGTAATACACCTGTCTTGTCTATCAGTCAATTGTCAGAAAGTAATACTCTTCTTTCCTAAATGAACATTGACATTGAATGATATTCTATGATTTCATTAGAAAACTTCTTCTTCTTTTTTTTTTTTTTTTTGAGACAGAGTCTCAACCTGTTGCCCTGGGTAGAGTGCAATGGCATCACAGCTCACAGCAACCTCAAACTCTTAGGCTTCAACGATTCTCTTGCCTCAGCCTCTCAAGTAGCTGGGACCACAGGCACCCACCACAACGCCCGGCTATGGCTGTGTTTTAGTTGTAGTTGTCATTGTTGTTTGGCAGGCCCGGGCTGGGCTCAAGCCCACCAGCTCTGGTGTATGTGGCTGGTGCCCTAGCCACTGAGCCTAGAACTCCTTTAATTCACAAACAAGCAAAAGAATAATTCAATGTACAAGAGTCATCACAGTTGTGTTCATAGTTATTTTGAAGGCATACTTTAAGGGAAATAGGAACTTTGATACATTTATTTGACTGACTTTACTAATCAGTAAATGTTAATATAAGGCAGATTAACTGGTATAGTTAATTTATTTGTTCCATATGAAAAAAAAATTTCCTTGATTTTTATCAATATCTAAGGGCATCATAATAAAGAAAAATGATTACTTCTTTTTGTTTGTTTGTTTGTTCTTTACTTTGTCACCCTCAGTCTCTTGGGCTTAGGTGATTCTTTTGCCTCATCCTCCTGAGTATCTGGGACTACAGGTTCCCACCACAACGCTCGGCTATTTTTTGTTGTTGTTGCAGTATGGCTGGGGCCAGGTTCGAACCTGCCACCCTTGCTATATGGGACCCACACCCTACTCACTGAGCCACAGGCGCCGCCCAAAATGTTTACTTTTTTCTCAGAGAAAGTTATTATTGAGCCTTAATTGATACAATTTTAAACTTTAGACTATAGAAAGTAGAGATTGAAAAAGTTTTCCATATAGCCCACACCAAAAAGTCTCAAAGCTGCAGATACTCATGGGAATGTGGAGAGAAGGGAACACTTTTCACTGCTGATAGGACTGCAAACTAATAGAACCTTTCTGGAAGGAAGTATGAAAAATATTTAAAGAACTCAAATTATACTTCCCATTTGATCCTTCAATCTCATTACTAGGCATCTACCCAGAAGGAAAGAAACAAAAACAAAAACATTTCATCATAAGGATATTTACACTAGACTTTTCATTGCAGCTCAATTTATAATCGCCAAAATGTGGAAGCAACCTAAATGCCCATCAACCCAAGAATGTATCAGCAAAGTGTGGTAAATATTCCACACTTTGTGGAATATTCTATATACCATGGAATACTATTTGTGGTAGTATTCCATATACCATGGAATACTATTCAACCATTAAATGGATGGAGACTTCACATGTTATGTATTAACCTGCATAGAGTTGGAACATATTCTTCTTAGTAAAGCATCACAAGAATAGAGAAGCAAAAGTCCAGTGTACTACATTCTAGTATGAAGGGAGTACATGACTTAATATAAGGCAGGTGATAGGGCAGGGAGGGAGCTGTGAGAGGGGAGGAGAGTGGGGGATCGAGTGTCACCTCTCGGGGGCAGGACACAATTACAAGAGGGACTTTACCTAACAAATGCAATCAGTGTGACCTAATTCTTTGTACCCTCAATGAATCCCAAACAAGAAAAAGACGTTTTCCACTATGACGATATTCTATAGTATTATTATTTCAAGTTTTCTAGCCTAGTGAAGGATCATTGTATAAAACCAAACATAGCTCAAAAGAATTAAATTAAAATACATCCATGAAGAATAGATTCCATGAGAATGGAAAGGAAATCATAGAGTAAATACTCGTGATTTAAATTGTCTTGCAAGCTTCTATAAGTGATTAAAATTACATTAACTGAAAAATATGACACAGTGAACTTGGTTTATTATTAACAACTAATATGTCAAAGGAGACTTGCAGTAACAATTACTATTAAGCTGACCCAGTTGGAACTTACCATCTTTTATTGTAACTCATATGGAGAACATGACATTTACATTTAAAAGAAGAAACAATTGGTACCTTTAAGTAATAATGTATTTAGTTACATAAGCATAGCAGTTTGTATTATACAATTCTTCATATTAACTTGTAAATTTTGAAAAAAAATATGAATATGCATGATAGAAATATGAACCCATGTACAGGCAGGCATATATAATTTAGCAAAATACAATACTTACATGAAATAATGTTATTGTTATATCTATTAATAAATTATCCTTATTAATACAGAGAAAAAATACTATAATATTCTACCGAAATTTGCATCACTTAGGTTATTACATTCGACTGTGCTCAATTCTGCATAAGTAAAGGGAACTCAAGCAGTATATACATCACACTATATAAAATACATACACATAAAAGGCTCTAAAAGAAAATATAATAACAGTCTAAAGAAATATGCTTTCTGTATGTTTTATAGAACTGATTTGTCTTTGTAATGATGCAAGAAAAACGTCCTCCAAAATAGAAAACAAATTTGCATTTGTCATAGATTCAACATTTATGGAAAAATGATTTGGCTATATTTCGCATCTACAAAATTCTGGAAAATATACCATAGATGATCATTTTGAATATGTTATTCAGCAGTTTCTCATTAAATCTTATATATTTTACTACTGGAACTTTACAGAATATATATACCTGTATATCTCCCACTATACTTTTCTTTAAATCCAGTGGAAGTAGAACCATAATGAGTTCATAAATTAAAAAACAAGTACATTTCAGGAAAATTTATAATCTCAGAAACATTTTACCTAAACATAAATAAATATAAATGCATAAGAAATATAAAATAAAGTGATCAAATAATATAATTATTTTATTAAAATATACAGATAAATATTTTCTACTTAAAATCAGGAAATATTCACTGAATTGATATTTACAAATTGAGGCGTCAAAGGAATAATTCTACTGGCCATGCACACATAGTGGTTGTGTCTTTTAATTTTAGATTTCTGAATAATTCAATTTAAAGAAAGCCTTTCTTATATATAGCTTATTTCTATAGTTTGATGTACACACAAAAATATTTGGAAGTATAGTTTCCAAATATTAAAGTACCTTATAGTCTAAATAGTGAAATTATTTATATGCATTATTAAAATCATTAAAAAGAATATGTATTAAATTGTATTTAAAGCTGAACAATAAGATTAGTATTAAAAATTCATCATGTATTAATTTGGCAAAATGACTTATTCATGTTCATTTTCAGAAGTAGAAAATCAACCATAGCATTTCTTTAATAAGTACTCCTCTAGCTGCTAAACAAAGGCCCCCTCTCAATATCAGCATGCCATTTATCCTTTCATTTTAGTTTGATGGGCACTACAGAAAAGCACCTTTAGAGGTCATTTCCTGATTTAGATCTTGAAAGGGTCGGGAAACAACAAAGATTATCAACACTTTCAGTGCCCAGCAGACACTAAGTACATTACCGCATGTTTGTTTGCAAGCCAGATACTGAGTGTGATTCTGTGTGTTTGCTCATTTAATCCTTAGGGCAACTGGATGATGAAGGCACTGTTGTTTTTCCTGTTACAAGCATGAGAAAACTGAGGTCTGGGAGAACTAGATAAATTCCCTAAAGTCACGTAGCTCAGAAGAGGTGGTCCAGCCTCTGAGTCTAGACTTTTGATTTAGAATATGTTCTCTTAGTTCCTACCCAGCACAAATTACAGCAGCATCCTGAGCACTGCCTTAGAAAAACCCAGAGAGGGCATAGTATTAACCTTTGAAGATTATACTCACATCGGCTCATGTATAAAAATCAACATGGGAAAATATCTCTATCTCCACAGCTTGTAAACAATTGCAGAGAACACTGACTGTTTCTAGATTTAATCAAATGATCCTTTACTGACTTGAAAACAAATGTCAAAAGAGAGATAGATTGAAGGTTGTTAGTACTGCTCTTCTATTTTATAAAAAGAGGTATAGTATAAATCTACACAACCAAAATTCTTTCAAATATAATAACATCAGGACTGAATGCTTATATTAATCCCATCAAACTGAAAAATTATAACTAAGAACATGTCGTGGAAGATGATTCACAACTGGTAAATGTTCTAATCAGTCTTCATTTAAAATTTATTCTAAATTTACATTTACATAGTACAATATACATCAAATTTGGCCCAATATGCTTCCATATACAAATGAAGGGAAATCACATCTTTGATCAAGTAAGTATTAAATATTAAATATTTTGGCCCTTTGATAAGAAGCACTAGAAATATTTTAGGAGATTTTTTAATTTATGAGTTTTCTTTTTTTTTTTATTGTTGAGGATTCATTGAGGGTACAAAGAACCAGGTTATATTGATTGCATTTGTTAGGCAAAGTCCCTTTTATAATTGTGCCCCACCCCGTAAAGGTGTGTCACACACCTGGACCCCCCAATCCCCTCCCTTATTCCCTCTCTCTGCTCTCCCCTTCCCCTATCTCCCACAGGGTCCTAGGCTAATTTATGATTTTTCAACTCATACAATTGTCTTAGAAGGAAATATTCTCAGTCTCATAAAAGTGATAAAAATAAACTAGAAGCCACTGTACTTCTGATTCTGTTGTATTTTTAGGATTTCTCACCATTTAAAAGTGATTTCTCAAGACTTACATACTTTGTATTTCAGGAATCTGTGACTATTTTGGGAAATTGTCAATAGGTCATCACGGGGCACACATTCTCTGCATCTCCATTTATTTACCATTACAATATATCACTATGGGAGTCCCAAAGAATCAATATTCTAATGTAATCCACAAAGAAGGAACATCTTTGATGGAACTATAACTGATATCAATAAACATCACATTTTGCTAGTAAATAATCTAACCCCATGCTTTGAATGTTCGGTTTAATGTCCTACAGAGCTGAAAAGACACTTTGGCCATTATTTTCAAGTAAACTAGTGTCTTTCAAATAACTAAATTGCATTGGTTAATCATGTGTATCAGGCACTGTGCTGGGAACACACACTGAACAGGACACTAAATCTCCCTTTCTCACTAATGCATAGGCATTCTACTTCTATATATCTATAGGTCTAAATGAACCACGTAGTTTCAACCTGTATATTCCACAATTAGCGTGGAGTTTTCCCTAAGTTAGCGCTGAATGAATCATGTCTGTGCAGTTGTCTGCCTTCTCCTTGTCTGGGTGAGCAGGGCTGTTATTCAGCATTGAGTTCAGCGTTCAGCATGCAGATAGGTAGATAAGAAATATTTGCCCTGAATAAAAGCATGCTTTAAGCATGCATGTGATTTGTTAGAGCTGCTTATATCTTATCACAATTTGTTATATTTTATACCCCATAATGAAAACCTAGAATAATATGTTTACAACTTCAGCACGTCTTTATTGTGTTGTTCTGAAAGCAAGCATCACTTGCCAGCAGTTCTGAGACTTTCCCTAAATCTGAGAAACCACATCCTACCTAAGACGGCAGTGACAAGTCATCTCTGGACTCTGTAAATCAAAAACACCGTGGTTGTAAGTTAGTTGTTAGATTTAGAATGTAACATAAAAGTCTGATGCCAGTTTTTCCCGTTTCATATACAAACTGAAGAGCAAAAGATGAACTGACTTTATCAAGAAAAATTGGCAATAAAATGGCTCATCACTGCTATTTATCTTGATTCTTGCTTCTTGGTCTTTATCAGGGGCTGTTTTGGAAGCCAACCGTTTCCTTCTTTACAGAACAACCTGTGTGAACAATCACCCTTTATTTAGTATGATTGAGAAATAAATCGTATCTCCTTTTGAAATCTCCATATGATTTGATCTGTATATTCACAATTTATTTTTTAATTATAGGTTTCATTGACTTTTTACACATAAATAAGTGTTATGACAGTTAACTAAAGACCTTGATTCTTTTACAGACTCAAAGGCTTAGACCTTACGCTATTCAATTAATCCCCGATACTTAACTTTTGACACAACTGCTGTATAATGAAGACAAGGAATGTGCTTAGCTTGTTACGTTGAGCTGCTGTGAGTAACAGTTTGGATAATTCCTCTAAAAACATCTTTGTATGATAATAAACCCTGTACAAATGTAAGATATAGTGACACACAATAGGTTTTCTTACAAGTACAATAGAGATATCAGTTCTTATATGTTTGTATAGCTAGGTTTCACATACAGTACAACTTTAGGAGTGATATTCTCATATTGTCTGTGGTTTTTTTGGTCCTTGTAATTAACTTTTGCTGAAGGCTTTGAAATACAAGTTCATAAATTAGTGTTGAAAGCTAGTTGGGCCCTCCATGTTAATTTTGTATCCCTGGATTAAAATCCTATCCAAATCACGCTGTCTCTTTCAATATGTCAAACATTTTGAAAAAGTGACACTGTTTCCTAGTTACACCTATGATAAGTGACACGGTTTGTTTACTAGATACACCTGTGATAAGGGACACAGTTTGTTTCCTAGGTACACCTGTGATAAGTGACACGGTTTGTTTCCTAGGTACACCTATGATAAGGGACATGGTTTGTTTCCTAGGTACACCTGTGATAAGGGACACAGTTTGTTTCCTGGTTATACCTGTGATATTCTCTGTCATCTTACAAGTTTATGACTTCCAAGTTTTCAGCAGAATATTGTGGGCACTTGTGGATATGCTGTTTAATTTCTGCATTGATTTTCCATGTTTTTGCACTAATTTTGAATTGAATTTGAATACATTATTTCCTTGAGTGTTTTTTCTCATTAAAGAACAAAAAGTCACAAATATGATAAAATATTATTTGTGAGTTGTCATTTTTGAGGTCTCTCATTTCAAGGGTTTATGGTAATTACATAAAATAGATTTGGTCCTGAAGTTTAAGAGCAAAATCAAAGATAATCTTCTAAATGATTTACATAATTTAAAAATAGTTCTCTGGCAATTTCCTTAAAAGAACTATACTATAATTAGCAAAACACTTTGCACAATAGTTAATACTGTTACTTATTTTTATTATATTAAATGATGGAGTATATTATATTAAAATATTACAATATAGATGTTTGTCTGCTTACAATGGTGTCACATTCCAATAAATCCCTCATAGACATATAATAAATTGAAAACACATTAAATATATATAACCTACCGAACTTCATAGCTTAATCTAGTCTAATTTAAATGTGATCAAAATATTTATATTAGCCTATAGTTGGACACAATCACCTAAAACAATGCCTATTTTATAATAAAATGTTGAGTATTTCATGTAAATTTTTGAGCCCTCTAGCAGTGAGAAAATAGAAAAGGTAGTATTGATACATTAAAGCAAGGTTTTCCTGACTCTATTGTGTTTTCACACTGTTATAAAGTCAAAAATTCCATTAAGTCAACTATTGAATCTCAAGAACCATCTGCATTTTCATGAGACTTTAGAGAGAGGATGTTTAATATTTTAAAGATAATCTTCCTAGTGTTTAACATAAATATACTTTCTTGGAAACTATGATTAAATAATTACAAGGAATTCACTGGAGTTAACTTTAAAATGGAATTATTTTGTTAATTGCATTTTCAATGTAGATTTATGTATATTTTATAAAACTTGTAAAAGTTGTTATGACTACTTCTAGGAAACCAATATTACAACCAAGGCCAAAATACATCAAGTGAGAAAAATTGCAACAATAGGGAATAACTTTTGAAAGACCAAATAGGACATAAGTTATGAGTTGGGGCTGAATCCTCAGCGTAAATTTCTCTGGCGACCTTGAATCTGAAGCGCACAGAGAGAGGTGTGGACACGTATGACCTCAGATTCCTCCTTTCTACCTTCCCTTGTGAGTGTGACACTCAGTGTCATTTACGAACTAATGTGATCTACGTATGTGAAACAACAGCAAACTTCAGAATTACTTAATCAACTCAATAAAATATTCTAGTACATAACTAATGTGATCTACGTATGTGAAACAACAGCAAACTTCAGAATTACCTAATCAACTCAATAAAATATTCTAGTACATAACTAATGTGATCTACGTATG
>CAUYRH010122779.1:0-40989 GCA_963574655.1 Perodicticus potto | reverse complement strand
ATAGTAAATGAGAAAATATCATGAATGTTATATTAATCAGGTTGATAAAAATATCTCCAATTGTATGTGAAGCCCACACACTGTACTCCTTGACTGAATTATTGTACACAGCTATGACTCAATAAAAAAAAAAAAAAAGATTTATCCTAATAGGGTACTCTTTAAAGTTTAGTATAGTCTGTTTCAACATTTTACAAGACTAAGAAATCTGTTACATATTTTTTACTGGCAGAAATTAACATTGCCATTTTTCCAAACTGCTTTTATGACTTTTTTTTCTATTGAAAACAGGTGTACATATTCTGTAGCTGTGTTAAATTAATTTAGAGCCATTGTGGATTTCAGCCCTATGCATATTTACTAATATCCTTGTGTAAAGGATGCCCAGACTTCAAGGCATTTATTCCCACAGCTCCTAATAGTGCTGTATGCTGCTGGATTGCACTAGGTGTCCCTGTAGTCAGGATTGCCTGTAGCTAAAGGAGCAGACTCATGGAGATTATGTGCACTTCCAAAGAGAAGTTCTCATGGAACAGCTTGATGACATGAGTTCAAAGGCCTGGTCCTCTTTCTGCATGTTAGGACATCTCTCAAAGGCTAACTCAATTCTAGACCTTTCCACAAGATGGGCTGAGACTTCTATTGTAATTGCCATGTGGTAGGAGTGTGATGGTAAAACTTTCAACAGCACCGAATTAGGATGGGAGGCAGTTGAAGAGAAGGTAGTGATGGAGAATGCTATATAAGGCCTTTGAGGAGTTTAGGATAATTATCAATTACTGGGATTTTGAATAGAGTGCAGCACCTCATACTGAGTGCTATTCGTGTCTCAGAGTAAGGAAATGAAATACTTAGTGTGATTAATTTTCCATTTTGTCCTGAGTTTCAGGCTTACGTAACTTTCTTAGAAACAGAAAATCTCACCTTCTAGCATTGAATGGCAGAGAAAATTGAGGATCAGACCCAGAACTAAACTATAAGGGTGCTAGAGCTCTAGAGAAGGTTAAGTTCTCAATGTCATAAAATCTGTTATGCAACGGATAGCTGCTTGCATAAGTGTGGAACCCCGGAACTTGAGATGGGAGACATCTGGCTTGATTTACTTGACAATCTTGCATTCCTACATTCCCCTGAATGTCCTGAGTCTGCAGAAGAGGCTTCTTCCTCCCTTCTTCAGCATAGTTTGAAGATGATTCATGGGCCTATGCTTTGTAAGAAAACATATTCCCCATCTCCCGTTAGTATCTAGTTCCACATCCCTTCCAGCCATCCGACAAATAACAAAGGGCAAGTCACAGGATAAGCCAGTAAAGCAAGGGCTAGACATGCTAAAGAAAGGTCTAACTCTGTCTTGAATGGTTCTACAAGACTTAGCCAATATATAACAGCTAGGAGAATATGTATGTATCAGGTGAGGGGCTGATCAGTGTGGAAGAGCAGAAGATAAAGTTGAATAAGGGAGAGTTCATTGGTAAGAGAGAACACTCCCATGATACAGGGTGTAGCCTCCTGGCAAGGATACGAGGAGATGGTGTCAGATTCTAGATTGTCTGTTGAAAGCTTGCAGAAAGCTATGGCCCATAGTAAGTAGGAATGCCAGATGTCAGGGTGGAATTTTGAAAGAAGGAGCAAAACTTTCGGACAAGTGGGCCTTCTAGAGAGGATATACTATGAAAAACTGGGAGACCCACTATTTACCTTATGGATTGGCATGAAGGACACTCCAATTCCTTAAAGCAATGGGGAATGTGCTGGTGAGAAGGGAAGCAATGTTGTGGAGAAGCCCAATAGTGGCTGGACTTAGAACACTGGGGCTGATGATAGAATGGGGCTCCCTAATAGCAGTGGGGATAAGATGACAGGAAAATAAGAGAAGACAGATGGCAGAACTTAGCTATCCAAATTAAGATATACCTAGTCAAATAGGCAAGGTTAATGTGGACTTTAGGAGGTCCCACCCAGACCCTAGCAGGGGACACAGTTATTAGAGCAAAGCAACTCTAAGGCCCCCCAAAATGACAAGTGTATTAGTGGGCTTAGTAAGACACATTTACTCCATAGATAGGGATGAAAACCTTATGACAATTAAGAGACTTGTCACATGACTTATGTTTTTATGGGGTTCAATTGTCTAGGGTACACTGAAACATTAACTTCATTAACATTATGAAGTTAAAGACAAATTGATACATCACTTTCCTCCAGCTCAATTACTACTTGGCATCTTTGGAATCTGGAGGTAGCATATTTAACAACAGAAATACTATCCAGTGAGATGTGAGGCTACATTTCGGAATGGAGTCTATAACAGAAAAAGGACTTCAGTAGGTCCAGGTTATAATACCAGCATACTTTGCACTAGGGCCATATAATCTGCAGACCTTGTGGTTTTAGGCATATTTGTAATTTGAAATAGTATTATTGTTTCATTTGCAGTTTGTATCAAGCCCCAACAGGAAGATTGCCATGTAGATCCATGATTAGGGAAGTCAGTTCCTGCCTTGCTTAATATAGAATCATGCACCCTTCCAAGCTTCTGGTTTGCTACAGGGTCTTGGTAGAAATGAAGCAACTGATGTATAGCATACAGTGAATGTAAGTTTCAGAGGTGCCTGTAATGAGTTGAGTTTCATCAGACCCACCAACTTGTAAGAATACTCAGGTCCCACAGTAATTCATGGTAGGACAAAACAATACATCCTGGGTCATCCATGATTGGTGCAAGAAGGCACATAGGCACGGATATCAGTCCCCATGTCACCTTTCACAATTTCACAGGTGCCTCCCCATCAGCTCACACACACCTGTAGCCACTGGAAGTGTCTCCAATAACTATCTAACTGGGGAAGGGAAAAGACCTTATATTGTTATGGACAGGTTCGTGCTGTAATTTGGTACAAAACAAATTTGTAGCCTCTGTCAGATATGGTTCTATAAAACAGCAGTGAGGGAAAATATTCTTTTCTTTTTTTGCAGTTTTTGGCTGGGGCTGGGTTTGAACCCACCACCTCTGGCCTATGGGGCCGGTGCCCTACTCCTTTGAGCCACAGGCACCGCCCCACGAAAATATTCTTTACAGGGAGAACCTGATGATACATTTGTATGGAAAAAGAAGCACCTAAAGTTAGAATGTAGATTGACTCAAGGGCAACAAGGAATGGCTTGTCTGGCTGTTCATGACCTTGAAGGATCAAGATTGGTGTGTCAAGGGCAAGGACACCTTACAAAGTCACATTCATTGATTTGTGTTACTGGATCTAAAGAGTAAAGCTTAAGATCACAGGTTTAATGTCCACTAGAGAATATTAATCACAGTTTAGGTATCAACATAGACAGCAGGATTTTGCCACATATGCAAGGCAAACTCCATTGTCATCCACTCCAGTGGTGGCCCAGCTGGCACAGGTACAGATGAATCACTGTGGTGGAGAAAGAGGCAGTGCATGACCCTGACAGCATGAGCTTTCACTGGACAGACCAGTGCTGATGAGCTGGCTGATCCTTTTCTCAATGTCTAGTTGCCCAGGATTAGAGATCAATGTTGAGAAGACCAAACTACCATTTGTGGCAAATTGATTACAATGTATCTCTTCTGCCCTGGAAAGGACAGTGATTGACATTGAATGGAACAGACCTACATTCCAGGTACTGGTTAGTCTTCCTTGCCCAGGAAGCTTGAGCCAGCATTCTTCTGAGACCTTATAGAGGATTTGATCAATCAACAGAAGATCCAATCCACTGGCAGAGGCTCCTGCTTGATATTACTTTGGACCAAGGGATGAACTTTGTAACAAAGGACTCACAACAGAAGACATAGCTACTTGTTCTATTACATATTGTACTGTTTAAAACTGGGGTCTGGAATAGAGTATTGAAGATGCAAATAACCTATGATAAGAGGATGTCATACTCTTTAATATAGTTTCAGCCTAAATCAATGACAGTTGTAGGGTACCATGTCCTCAATAGGCAGAATATGTATCTGAGAACCAAAGGTGGAAATAGGATTGGTCCTGCTTATCATTCTGCTCCTAGTGACCTACTTGGGAATTTTTTTTTTTTCCTACATGGGAATTTGTATGTCTCAGCCACATATCTCTAGGTTGTGCAGGATAAAATTGACACAGAGCGATTGCTCATATTCACAGGATACATAGTGATATTTTGATACACTTGTGACCTTCCTATCAGTTGACAAAAGAGTTTCATTAAATTTTAAGCAATAACTGCCACCCAGCCCTTTGAGCTCCTTGTGCCAAGAAATCAGCAAAAAGAGAAAAGAAGTATCAGAATTAGGAGTTAGTGACTCTGAATGTGACAAGTAAGTAGGGCTGTTATTAGGTAAGGAATAGACAGACGGAATGCACTGGGCACCCAGATGTATCGAAGCTCCTCTTGGGAATTCCCTTCCAGATGGAAAAGCCCCCATGACTGAATTAGGTCTGGACGATGAGTAACTCCAGACCTCTCAGGAATGAGAGTGTGCAACTCTGCCCCAGGTAAGTCACATAGACCAGGAACATTGTAGCCCAAGATGAAGGTGAGTCTAGATGGAGGAGAAAGACGAGGACTCTTAGTTGCCATCCTGCAACCAGCCACAGATTCCGTAGTTTACTCCACTATCCTTCATAACTTTCTCTGGGAAAATAGACAAATGTGAATCATGGGGGAGATAGTCCCTGATAAGGTCAGGTAATTGACCAGGCAAGTGGTAATTAACAGTGCCAGAAGCAGACACCAGGGGGTGGTAAAGAGCATGCCTGATTGCCTGTCAGAACCAAGGCCCTCATCCCGGATGCTGAGCAGGATTCTGCTGAAGGTTCAGGGCTGAGTCCCTTCCGAAGACTTGCCCTCAAGCTGCATCTCACAGCAGAAGCCTATGTTCAATGATTAGCCTGTAGGATCAAAATTAACCCCTTTCTCAATCCTTCATAGCTCCGAGGGATCATCCTTGTTCCATAACTCCTCATGGGATCAGTTAGGGACTTTGCTATAACTTAATCTCAATTTTATTTCTCTTCCTGCCTATCCCTGTTTCCTATATCCCCTTGCAGATGCTCTCGAGAGTGTTGTTTAATAAAATGCCTCTGTGCAACTTTTCCTTTTCAGAGTTTGTTCTTGGGAAATCCCAATGATAGAATGATAGCACTTTGTTCTCTCTGTCTTTTTTTTATATTTTTCTGTTATCTGTAATACCTTATTATTATTTCTACTTAAACTCATAGCTAATAACTTTTATTCTACTTTAAAATGTGTATCTTTGTTGCAAAGTACGCTTAGAGATGTGCATTGTTCCATAAATTATATCTTTCGCTCTGGGGTGTGTGTGTGTAATTTTTTAAATTCACACATAGTAATCACTCATATTCTTGTGCAAAATAGTGATATTTTGATACATATAATATACAGCAATCAGATCTAGGTAGTTAGCATATCCATGTTTTTAAACATTTATCATTTCTTTGTGTTAGGAATATTCAATATCTTTTTTCTAGTTATCTGAAACTACATAATATGTTATTGTCATCTATAGTCACCCTGTAGTGGTATAGAGTACTAGAACTTATTCCTCCCACCTAGCTGTGATTTTGTATCCTTGAATGTATTTTTTGATTCAATACTCCCTCTTAGCTCACTGACTAATCTTATGGGAAACATTTTATCTGATTTGTACTTTTCTGAAGAACCCTAATTTATTATAGAACCATTATATTAGCTATTAGGATTATATATCATTTTCCAATAAATGTGTGGTTTGAGTGTCTTCAATTTTGTTTTATGAAGCAGATTTTTAAAATTCACACAGAGATGTTACTCTTCTGCTTCAGTTCAGGTTTCATTAAGTATATAAATCAAAAATGTCTTTTTGCAGGATAGAGCAAATCAAGACTCAAATAAGTGACTAAAATATTGCTTTTGGTACGGCTGACAGACTTTCTATCCTTTGTCTTTATCAATTCATGTCAGAATAGCCTCATTAATTTTCTAGCTTTACATAGTGTCTTTTTTTGTGTGTGTCTATCCATAAATTAGCATCTGTTGAGCATCTTGTTATGTAAGATGCAAGATTACCGAAGCCCACAAAATACATGATGCTGGTAACAGCTGGATTTATTATTTATAGTAACTTACAAGGAGAGAAAAAAAATACTAGATCTCTCATAGTCGTTACTCAGAGGTGTGTCTGTGCCAGTGATTTGAACATGCAACAAAGAGCTCATCAAGAGAGAGACATCACCCCCAATCGGAGCCTCATATTTATGTGTTGTTCTGAAGGGGCACATATTAGTTGCTATGGCTGTCATAATAAAGTATCAGAGAAGGGCAGCATTAACCTGCAGAACTAGATATCCAAGATCACGGTGTTGGAGGGGTTGGTTTCTTCTAAGGCAGTGGTTCACAACCTTCCTAATGCCGTGGCCCTTTGATACACTTCCTGTAGGTCATGACCCACAGACTGAGAACCGCTGTTCTAAGGCCTTTCTTTGGAGCCTCAGACAGCCATCTTCCCCTGTGTCCTCCCGGCCTTCCCACTGTGTGTGTCCATGTCCTGATCTCCCACTGTAATGAAGACATCTGTCAGATTACATTGTGTGTGGATTTGTTCCCCTCCACATCTTCTCCAGGATGGGCACTGTTTCAGGTACTGAGGATTTCACAGTGAATAAGTAGAGAAGGCCTTGTTCTTACGAAGCTTATATTCTAGTAAGGAACTGAAACCTATCTGAAAACAAGGAAACAGATGACTTTGCTTAATAGTATTATAAGATAATGCAACAGAGGCTACTTAAATGGGTTTTAGTTTAGTCTATGACCATACAACCTCAAACATGCCCGATGGATCATGTCTGAAAGGGTTTTAGTTTAGTATCAGACCATCAGGAAGAAGTTTCTGAGAACTGCATTGCAAGAGTCATTCATAGAAGATGGGTGGCATGAGGTTATATACTTACCTATGTTTAATATTTTTTTCTTACATATTAAACATTAACAAGATATTTTTAAAAATATATGATATTTCAATGTAAATACACATGATGCACGTCGTATATGTGCCTATGTGTATGTAGCACGTATTTGAATCTATTTGTACATATATGTCTTTGTGTATATGAATATATTCCCAATTCTTTATTTCTCCTTCCATAGCCCTTGGCCATGTTATTTTTGTAGTTCTTTCCATTAAGAAGTATAATATATTTCCTCTAACCTTGAATCTGGGCTGGGCTAGGGGTTTATTTTGCCAGTAGGATGCTGTAAAAGTGATGGCATCAAAAGACTTGGCATGATTCTGCATTCTCTTGGTACTCCGCCACTGCTGTGTGGACACACGTGGCCTGTCACCTCGGCCAGCCAGTAACCAACCATGCATTGGACTTGTGTATAAGGTACTGTGTAGAAAAAAACAATAATGACTGATTTTTTTCCTTCTCTTTTTGCTGTACTCTCACAGAATGCTTCTGTGACCAAATGTGTGTGGGTTTTCCCCCACACACCAAGCAAGCCTCAGTCCTGCAGCCTGCACCAGCTTGGACCCTAATTCAATTCAGTTCTGCCACCATCTACCTGGAAATAGCTTCAGACCTCACAGGTTGAGGATTCAGTGTCATGAGACTGTCCCAACTTTTGACACTGATCACATGTAGTAAGTGGTCATCTATATTTCTGACTGGTCAGCTATGAATTGGAGTTTCCACTATCCTCTCCTCAGGTTTGACTCATTCAGTTTCAGGGGACACTTTACTTGTCTTTACTGGTTTATTTATGATTCTTTAAAGTAGATTTTATTGTGAACTATGTTGTGGGATACATAGAAATATTAAAATAGTCACTATAGTGGAGTAAATTAACGTATCTGTCATCTCACATCTCACAGTTACTTTTTTTTGTTGTTGGCAGGAACAGCAAAAATCAACTTACTTAACAAAGCACCCAATCCAATATAACATCATTAACACCAGGTAGCATACTGTACACTAGGTCTTTATATTTGTTCATTCTACATATCTGCTATTGTTTATCCTTTAATCTACACTCCCTAGAATTTCCTTCCCCTTTGCCACCTCTGTTTCTCTTAGCTTTCACATGTCCCCATGAAGCATTTTTTTTTCCGTATCTAGCTTATTTCACCTAGCAGAATTCCTCCAAATCCATCCATGTTGTGGCAGGATCTTTTTTAAGGCTGAATAATATTCCATTGCATATGTGTGTGTGTGTGTGTGTGTGTATGTGTATATATGTATATATCAGATTTTCTTCATCTATTTGTCCGTTGCTAAACACTTAGGCTGTTTCCATATCTTGACTATAGTGAATAATGCTGGAATGAACAAGGGAATGCAGATATCTTTGGAAAGTGGTGATTTTATCTCCTTTAGGTTTATATACCCACAAAAAAGAGAACTTACTGGGTCGCATGGCAATCTATTTTAATTTCTTTGTGGGGGGGGGAGTTACAAAGTGCTGATTTTATATACAATTTAGAGTGCTTGTATCAAACTGGTTAAGGCTGCACCAATGCATATTTTCATGCTCAGTGTGTTATGGTTCCCTTTTCCACACTCTGGCTGACATTCATTATCTCTTGGCTCTTTGATAATCACAGCCACAGTGGGTGGGAGGTGGTATCTCTTAGGGTTTTCAATTTGTATTTCCCTGACGATTAGTGATGTTGAGCACATTTCATGTACCTGTTGGTCACTTGTATGTCTTCTTTGGAGAAATGCCTGTTCAGACTTTCCTATTTGCCTATTTTTTAATTGGGTTACTTGATTTTACTGCTATTGAACTGTGAGAGTTCTGTATAAATTTTGGATATTAACCCCTCATGAGATATGTGACTTGCAAATATTTTTTCTCAGTTCGTGGGTTGCCTTTCCATTTTGATAATTGTTTCCTTTGCTGTGCTGAAACTTTTTAGATTGAGGCTGTCCTATTTATTTATTTTGCTTCTGTAGCCTGTGATTTTGGTGTGGTATCCAAAGAATCATTGCCAAGACCAATATCAAAGAACTTTCCCCTACATTCTCCATTAGGAGTTTCATGATTTCATATCTTATATTTAGGTCTTCCCTCTACTTCAAGTTGACTTTGGGGTCATGGTATCAGATAAGCATCCACTTTCAATCTTTTGCAAGGAGAAATCCAATTTTCCCAGCACTATTTATTAATGAGACTAACCCCATTGTGTCTTCTTGTTCAAAAATCAGTTGACCATATATATTTGGACTTAGTTCTGGGAGTTTAAGTTTTTGTTAACACCAGTATTGTACTGTTTGATTACTATAGATTCATAGTATAATTTTAAATTGAGAAATGAATTGAGAAATGTGATGCCTCCACCTTTTTCTTTGTCAGTATAACTTTGGCCATTTGCTTTTGTGTGTGTGATTTCATACAAAATTTAGAATTCTGTGATGAATTCTGTAGGAATTTTGACAGGGATTGTATTGAATCTATTTATTGCTTAGGATAGTACGGACATTTTAACAATATTATTAATACTTGTTTTAATTCATGAATATAGGATGTCTTTCCATTTACTCACTCTGCTTCAATTTCTTTCATAAACATTTTATAGTTTTCATTGTACAAATCTTGGGTTCACATTATGGGAGCATAATATACATGGCAAAATACAATAGGTCAGGACTAATGGGGAGAGTAATTCTGATAACAGTTTTTGACTTCTTCAAAATATCTTTAGATACATGAAATTTCATGTTATCCATCACCTAAAATGCTTCTGCAGTTAATGAACTTTCCTAAACTTCACAGGTTTATCTGTTATTAAATTAATCAGAATTGTCAATTTATTTATCAGTGGAAGCATATAGCAAACTAATTTTTTTTGTAATAAAACCAGCAATTATTTACTGATATTGTTTAGAAATAACGTATCACCACGTGACCTTAAGAAAAGTTTTGAATATGTGGGGACATGCACTACTCTGCTTGGTCGGCTTCCCAAAGACTTATTATTAAATTTTATCTTCAGCACTTCCTGGAATTTATCTTCTCCATTCATCTCCTTGTTGTAAATCATGTTTTAAAACTGCATGCTTTCCGAATGCCAATACCGACCACCACCAGACAGGATAACAGTGGCCAGAGTGGTAGCTGCTAGAACATGAAGACAAATTAGCTGTTCTGAGGCCAAATAAATAAATTGCTATTGGCCATGTTGATGTCTCTATTTTAGTCTCTCAGCACTCAGGGCAAGAAGGTGCTAATGACACCCTGAGGACCTGAGAGGAGGCAGCTGGTCAAATGCATAGAACATGTACTAATTTAATACAAATTTTAATGACATGGACAATTCTCAGAGATCTATGTGGAATGATAACTTACATGGGGAATTGGGTACTAATGTGCGAGAGTTAAAAAATACAAAAATACCCCTTCTCTTTATTCTAAGCGGGTGATTATTTCTAATGGTTTATAAAAACAGGGCAGTCTTTGAGCAGCTGAAAGGAGTTGCTTAATTCATTAACCCTTTCTTGCTCTCCTTTATTATTTTTTTTAGTATTATATTTTTGAGAAGAGATTCACAGAGGAAATTTTGCATTAAATTATAGTTAATAAATAATCTCAGGAAAATTCCACTCTATGCTTGTCTGTCCCCAAGGATGCTTGAGGGGTTAGAATCAAAAGCCGGGGTGGTTGGATGAGAATGAGCCCCAGATGCATGGGTCCTTCTCAGTCCAATTTCTACAGGCTCTCTTTAGAGAACCAAAACTGGAGAGGCAGAAGGAGTGTGGTACAGATGGTCCCCAGTGATCCCTGACCCCTGCTATTTGCAGTATTTATAATCTCCTTCCTTTGAGAGTGGTCCACATTTGTGGATGTGCATCTAATGAGGAAACTAGGGCAGAATTGATGGGAAGTCATTTCGGATGCTCATGTACCCCAAACGTGGCTTCTGCCTTGGGTGCCCTTTCTCCTTCTCTCTCTCCTCATTCCAGGAGAAACAAGCTGTAGTGAGTAGTTTACGGGAAGCCCCTCGTGGGGAAAAGCTTGTGTCTTTGGCCAATAGCCAGTGAGGACCTGAGGCCGGCTGGCCAGGCGCCGTGTGAGGGAGTTTGGAAGAGAATCCTCTCCCATTCTACGGAGATGACTGCCGTCCTCACGGACAGCTCCCTGGATTGCAGCCTCGTGAGACCCTTGGATTCCTGACCCACAGAAACTAGGAGATAATAATAATTTGTTGTTTGACGCTGATACTTTGAGGGGATACACAATAATGGAAAATGAATCCCCAGACAGGTTCTTCGACTTATTCATCTTGCATTTTGCTTTCTATTTTTCACGTCTATTTTCTGCATTTTTGTGTCTTTGCAGTACTTTGAGTCTGAGAGTCCTTGGACTAGTTTTTCTGAGCGGTCATGTCCTAAGGGTGCACCTAGGGAGAATCTGAGGTCATTGGCAAGAGCAGTGTGTTGTCCGTAATCTTGTATCTAGCTGGCTCCTATTTTCAGACAATGTCTTCATTGCTGAGCAGAATTTTTCCATCTCCTCTCAGGTGATGAAACTTAGCTAGACATGGATGTCGGGCAGAAGGTTGTATTAGGAACTCCTTTGCCTTTGTTATAACAATCAGTTATTTTTCACCTGATGCTTTTTATTTTCTTTATCACCTAAAAGGCTAGGATGTTTATGATATTTTTGATTGTTTCTAGTTCTGACTTTCTGTAACCAATTGAGCTAAATACTTTTATTTATTTATTTATTTATTTATTCATTCATTCATTCATTCATTTATTTTCAAATGTCCTGACTGGCCAGTTTTACACCTCAACCCAACATCCCATCTCCACCTTCATTACATATAAGCAAACATGATTTGCTCACATATTACATTTATAGTTCAATATGTGTCCACTAACTACAGTGTAAAAAAAATTGAGTATTTTGTCTGTGTTGTTCACAAACAAAATTAGTTTTGTTTTGTTTGTTTTTTATGAGACAGAGTCTCACTATGTCAACCTTGGTAGAGTGCTGTGGTATCACAGCTCACAGCAACCTCCAACTCTTGGGCTTAAGCAATTCTCTTGCCTCAGCCTCCCCAGTAGCTGGGACTACAGGCACCCACCACAATGCCTGGCTAGTTTTTTTTTTGCAGTTTTTGGCTGGGGCTGGGTTTGAACCCACCACCTCCAGCATATGGGGCTGGAGCCACAGGCGCCACTCTGCCCAGCTATTTTTTTGTTGCAGTTGTCATTGTTGTTTAAGCAAGCCTGGGCTAGGGTTGAACCTGCCATCCCCAGTGTATGTGGTTGGTGCCCTAATCACTGAGCTATGGGCGCCGAGCCCAAAATTAGTTTAATTCATTCATTCATTCGTTCATTAATGAGTAGTAATCTGGAAAATTAATGTACAATAATTTAGATATCAGCCTTCTCCCCCCTGATTTAAAAGATGAGAAAACAGAGCTGACAGGCAAAGTAATTCTGCCAACGCCATTTATTTAATGATAGAGTAATTACTGAATACCGGGTTTCAAATTATTTTCCTATTATGCCTTCATATTTCCCTATTTACAAGATAAGTTTTGAAATAAAAGATATTTAAGATAATAGATGAAGCCTTAATTTTAAATAGTTCTCCTTGTTTAACATTATTTTTCAAGAAAAATAATACCTTCAGATATTTGAATGTTTAGAAACATTTTTTTTTACTGAGCACCTTTTGATAAAATTTTAACTTTAATTCAGAAAATTCCTCTATGCTTTCAAAAATCTGCTAAAATCATAGTGAATGTTTGTGAACATAGACCATAGACTAATGTTTTAGAAACTTGCTCTGTTTTTGAAAATTATATATTTTGTTATGTTAGAGTACTACTCTCCATCAATTATTTTTTGGTAGTAAACATCAGACTCATAATAAACAGTACTTTTTTAATTTTGTGGAAAATCTATAATTTATTTACAAAGCTATGTGTTATGGTTTCAGGTTTTTTGTTTTTTTGTTTTTTTTTTTTAGTAAATCATAGCTGTGTATATTAATGCGATCATGCGGTACATTGTGCTGGTTTTATATACAATCTGAAATATTTTCATCAAACTGGTTAACATAGCCTTCACAGCATTTTCTTAGTTATTGTGTTAAGACATTTATCTTCTACACTTAGTAAATTTCACATGTACCCATGTGGTTTCAGGTCTTTAAGAGCTAATAGCTGTGTGGTCCCAAAATTGTTTGTGTGCTTCTCCTAAGCCCACATCATTAATTATACCACTTCTTCTCCGAGCCCTTGTCATCAAATCACTTAATATTTTCATTAATGTCCATTATCCAATAAAGATGTTGACCTCAAGGCCTGCCACCACTCTTGTCTTTTTGATGTGACAGGGACCACCATCCCATATCCTAGCCTTTTGGTTTCCTGACTTCATCAGCAATGAGTTTATCTCCACTGCAGCTCAGCCATTTCCCCACCAAACCCAATGCCACACCCTAGACCTTGTCTCTGTGGCACCTTTAAAATTGTCAAAGCTTCTCATTCTCTGCCCCTTTCTGCCTTGTTTGCTGAACTTGGCTACATATCAACTTCAACTGCAACATAGTTCCACCAGACCTTTGTCTTCCTCCCAATCCATTAGTGTTCTACAGTTGTCTGTCATGGAAGTCACAGACTAGTATTTCAATTGCATTCTCACTGATACTATTGTAGGAGTTGCCCTAGGCTAATCCTCCCACTTCCCTTTCAGATCACAATCACTTTATACTACTGAATTATTGTGGGAACTTTGTGGGAGCTTTCTACTACTGAATTATTTTTCCTTTGCGTATTCATATTTTCCATTTTGATACATTATTCCTCAAAGTTGCTTATATCCCATATATATATATATATATATATATATATATATATATATATATATAATTTGTTTTTTTTTGTAAACTTTACACTTTATTACCCTTGGTAGAGTGCTGTGGCATCATCGCTCACAGCAACCTCCAACTCCTGGGCTTAGGTGATTCTCTTGCCTCAGCCTTCCGAGTAGCTGGGACTATAGGCGCCTGCCACAACGCCCGGCTATTTTTCTGTTTTGCAGTTCAGCCGAGGCTGGGTTTGAACCTGCCACCTTTGGTACATGGGGCCGGCGCCCTACTTGATGAGGCACCACATCACAGGCACCGCCCTATATCCCTTGTATTTAAACAAACACATCTTGTGACTCTGCCTCTGTTTCCAGTTGCCACCTGTGTCAGGTTGTATTTCCCAAAGTTTTTGCAACAATATTTCCCATTCCACATTCGTTTCTTACAGTGTAAGCTTGGCTCTGCTCCCATTAAATGGTGATACTATTTTCTCCCCCTGAACCTGGGCAAAACCACACACTGGCTTCCACTAATGGAGAGAAAACGCTGTACATGTGGCCACTCCACGTGGTCTTGTCTGAGCTTCTTCACAGCTTGGTAGTTTAATTCCAATAGGAAGTATGTTAAACAAACCAAGGTACACAGTCTTTTTATGATCTAGCCTTAATAGTCGCATAGGGTTACTCCTTATCACAGCTTATCAACAGTGCATATTATCAAATGACTTATTAATGATGATGATAGCCTAGATCCCTTGGCTGAGGTGAAGTTTGTCATAGTTTTCCACTGCAAAGTTAATTTTATTCCTGTCCCTCCTGTACTCTTTGAAAAGCAGGCACCATGCACTGCTTACCCCTAAAAGTAGTGCTTTATTTGCTCTACCTTCCTGGAGTAGCTACATGAATTTGGAATTCTGCAAAGACATCTGGTTTCTTTCAGTTATTTACTATTTTATTTATCTGTAGGGGCTAAGGGATATTTATTGTATATTTTGGATTTATAATGGAATATAATGTTGTTATTTTTCATATTTGTTTTGCTCAAAAAATATGTCTTCTTCTTCCCCTTCTTCTTCTCCTTCTCCTTCTTCTTATTCTTCCTCTTCCTCTTCTTCTCCCTCTCCCCTTCTTCTTTCTCTTCCTTTTTTTTTCAAGGCCTGCTTTGGCATTGGGAGTTTTTTCTGTTACCTTCCACATCCCTTGACATACCCCAGGAATCCATTAATGTGGCATTGTTTTTAGCTCTTCCTTACTTTTTGCCATTAAAAAATACTCTAGGCTCATCTTCTATATTCCTTTTAATTCTCCTCACATTGGCCCTTTGTCCTGGGAGCTTGCTCCTTTTACGCCTTGAAGAAGGGTGTTACAAACTGAGTTCTGGGCACTCGTTGTGCTGTTGCTACTGGGATGTCACTGCTTTTAGGTTCTACCAGCTGACAGCACAAGGGAATATACGTGTGCATAGTAACCCATGTATTTACGCATATATGTAACATTTTTATAGTTTAAATTTATAGTTTGTTTTTATTTACATATTTATTTATTTTAAAAATCTCACTTGATTTAGTGGGTACAAGTGGTTTTTCGTTACATGGATGAATTGTATAATGGTGAAATCATGGCTTTTAGTGTACCCATCTCCTAATTTAAACTTATTTATAGTTAGAGTGAGAAATAAATCTTAATCCTCTTGTCATACAACTATCTATAATGATATAGACTATCACTCACATTTCCCCTGGAACTGCCTCTGAAATGAAATAATTGGGAAATTAGAGACAAGCCATGTAACCTGTGGAACTTTATTTTTTTAATTGTGACATGAAGAAAGATGCACTCGGCGACTTGTGGTCTTGTCCAACTTCAAAGTCTTTGTAAATCCATAAGCAAAGTATCTGTGCAGATCTTCTGAGGGATCTTGATCTGGGCTAATAAAATTTTTAATAAATCTTATTGTCACATCCATTAAACTTGTCTGTGTGTGGATATGCATCTGTCACTCATGGAACGTGGTCTCACATATTGACCCCTGGCTCACTCAGCATATCTATCTATTTACATTATTCTAGTCTAAGTGGTTTTCAGCCATTTTTATCTCATGGCACACTTTTTCAGGGCACACTTGAATTATGTTGATCAAAAAAAAAGTGAAAAAGAAAAGAATATACTTACTGTGCTTTGAACTTCTTTCAAAAATAATTTAATTAGTGATCTTTAAAAATTTTTTGCGGCGCACGTAGGATCCTGTCACGGCATGACAGTGTGCTGTGGCATAGTGGTTGAAAATCACTGGTCTATATATTGACTTAATAATCCACTACGGAACGTGTATAGAGCACTAAGTGTCTATTCGTGTATGGAACAATAGACAGCTTGTATTCTTATTCATCCCCCTTCACAACTGCATTACTTTTATGAAAATGTTTCCTTTATTATTTATTTACTTATTGAGGTACTTTGTCACCCAGGCCAGAGGACTATGACATGGGTACGGATTACTGCAGCCTGGAGCTCCTGGGCTCGAGTGACTTCCTGCCTCACTCTTGAGAAGCCGAGGTGACCGGTCTGCACCGTTATCACATGTGCCGAGTCTGCTCCTTGTTAAGTGGCATTCTCCTCCCCGGTTCCGCGATGTGGACGTCTACAGTGTTTTACCTTTCTCCCAGTTCCAAACCCGGCTCTCTGTGCCTTAGAAGCCCTCAGTTTTAGGAGAGATACAAGGACGTGATAGGTTTCTGACATTTATTTGAATAATATGCGTCGTCATTGTGCCTCAAAAGGTATGGCGTAGAGTTCCCTCGGTGTGCTGGACCATGAAAGGAGGAAACAAGAATAGCTTTCCACGTATTTTTAATCAAAATAACAGCCAAGTAACTACATGGTTCACTGCTTTAGGTTATTTTCACAGATGAAAGCAGGCTTTTTATGACAAACAAGTTTCTCTGTTCTGACCTTCATCATGACATCATCGCTTTTTGCAGGAAGAGGGATGTTTTGAAAGTGGTAGGATGCTCTGGATTTAGATTTTCCTCTGTATTTTCAATGCATATTCAGCTTAAGCGACTCAGATAGTTCTGAATATTCTAAAAACATATATGCCAAGTAATTAAGTGAAAAATAAATTTAAATGTGGGCATTAGGAATCAAATTTTTGTTGGTAGCTGTAAATTACATTGTACTAACACTGAGTTTAATCTTAACCATTGATTACTAAGGATATAGAATTTTAAATATTTTAACATTGGCATTTTTCTCTTAGGATTCTTTCCCCCTCTGGCAATCGCATTTTCTCTGATGTGCTTTTACAGTTTGGCTGACACTGGTTTCATAAGACAAAGCAGGTCCATTCTAGGGAAGCTAGTTTTTTTGTTTTTTCTTTTTTTCTGAAACAGAAAGTGTTTGACAGCATTAAATGCAACATTTTCAAAGAAGCATCTGGACTACGGCTATAGATGAACATTTCTCATTTCATTGTCTGAATACAAAGCCATTTATAGGGCAACTTATCATATGAACACCCCTTGGCATCTTATGATAGAAATCAATAACACAACAAAAAAGAAGACATATACAATTTAACCATATGCTGCATAAAAGATACCCTGTGAACTTCTTTAAAAGTTGTGTATATTTTATTTACCTTTCTTTGATGTCTGATGTATATAGTTAATTTTCACTAATCTTTGGCAAAAGGAAAGTAAAATATTTATTTCAATAGGAAGATGGGAAAATATAACATTTTTAGATTCATGAAACATTTTCAGATTTTTCACTGCTTTTGAGATCTGAAAGAAAGTGGAGAGGGTCCATTTATCAATAGGGAGAAGTTTAGGAAGAGGCAGGAACTTACTGGTTTGTATGAAGTGTGGCCTAAATAAAAAGGTATGTGGCCAGGCAGGGTGACCTTAACGTCTTTGATAGGGGAAGGTGTGGGTTGGTACAGAGCTAGGGGTGTCAGTGTAGCTGGTGGACCAGAATAATACCCCAACACAGAGAAAAGTGGTGCTTACCCAGGACATCAAGGTGATGCCAGGTGCCTGCTTGGAGTAGCTCTATCAGATGGTGGCTGAGGCAAAGATGGCAGCAGTGACCCTGGAACATCACTGATGGCTCTAGAAGGCAGCCCCTGCCTAGAAAAGAGGTGTCTAAAAGGCAAGGAAGTGATCTGCTTAGCCTTGAAGGAAGGTGTTCAAAGCATCAAATTTGGAGAAGCCATGCTGAGACCCAATACGGCCATCTTTCCCAGGGAAGCAAGGTTTGCAGGGGAAGTCTGGAGGGAGCTGGATACTAGGACTGATTCAAGATGGTGGCGGCATCATGGAAACTGGTGTTCTTCATCCAGTTATCCCTCTCAGGCTGGGGACTAGAAACTCTGTCACTCAAGACTCTTAGGGAGCCCACAAATCTTTGTTTTGTCCAAGTGCCTTGAGGACATGGTAGCAATGACTAGAGGCTATGCCAGGCTCTCTTAGATAACTCAAAGTCACTGTCTTTGCCAAACCCCCCAATATGGAGAAGTCAACCAGCCAGCCTTTGTCCTTGGATCGAGTTTCTAGAATTAGGTAGCAGTAATAGTTGCACAATTCTGTGATATACTTGAAAGACACTGAAATAACATGTATAGTGTAAAGGATAAACTTTGTAGTATCTCAATAAAGTGATACAATTCAAAAGAGGAAAAAAAAGGGGATCTGTTCTGGCTTCTTGTAACCTGATCCAGAAAGGAATGGTTTCAAAAGAGAGCGAAAGCAAAACAAAAACAAAACAAAAAACCAAACAACAAACGAAAAGTGTAGCCACTCTAACCTTTGGAAGTGAAATGCAAAATAACAGTCTATGAGAGTATGGCTTTTTCCTTTATAAAGCCATATTTCTAATTTTATTCCTCTATGCTGTAATAACACCCCCAAAGTAAATGTCAGTTGCAAAAAACAAATGCTCAGTATACTAAAAAAAAAGCAAAAATCAGACAAAAGCAACTTTGCCTCCTGTGAATGTGAAATTCTGACACTAAATAATAAAGCGATTGGAGGAAGTAAGGGAATAGATATTTGGGGTAAAAGAAAAAGCTGTCAAAGAAAGCTAAGAGAAAACCAGGAAATCATTACAAGAAATGATGGGATGATTGACTGGGCTTGCCCTTAACACTACAACATATACAAGGGGTTTGCCTTCTGTTGGCATTCTCTGAGGGCTTACCTATTTGATCATAAGAATTGTAATATTAATAATTAGAATAGGCAAGGGAGTACTGTAAAGTCTAATGACAGGTGTGCTGTGCTATCAATAAAACAAACTGCAGAGATACTGTACAAAACATATAATTACTGAAACATACACAATCTAGATAAAGAATTAGACAGTTGATGCTCAATGCCACTTCCCATTTTGTTTCCTTTACACTCAGTGGTTAATCAATGGTTTTTCATTAGATGTCTATAAAGTACAGAGGAAAAAACAGCATGAGCATTGGTATATTTTACCTTAAGCCTTGACTATCTGTATAAAGGAAACAATTTAAAAGTTAGTTTTCTCTAAACTTTTTTGACTGCACGCTTTGCATTATTTTGGATAAGAAGTCTGCCTTCTGAAACAGATAATAAAGATAAGAGTGATTAAAACCTTAAAAAAAAAAGAGAAAGATTATAAGAGGGACTTTACCTAACAAATGCAATTCAATGGAACCTGGTTCTTTGTACCCTCAATGAATCCCCAACAATTAAAAAAAAATTTAAGAGCTTGTTTACATATCATACAGCATAACTGTGAAAACAGTCCACATTGTGGATTTAAATAAAGCCAATTAAGCACTTACTACTTTGTCCTTTTAATAATCTGTCTTGGCTACTGAGAAACGCCACAAACAGCATGAAGGTATAGCCCTGGCTGAAATGCTTTTTTGGGAAGTGTGTACCTCATTGCAATCATTTCTTTGTAGAATGAAACTTCTAGAGGCTAAATGGTTTATATAAGTTGGAAGTTCCCTATGTATGACTATTTGTATTTCAATGAGAGAGATCTGAATTTAGATTTGAAGTTGATTTATAGTTTTTTGGTAAGGTCATAATTATTTTATATAATTGTATTGATGAATATTCATCTTTTTCAAGTCAACAAAAAAATCATTAGAACTGAAAAATCTTATCCCATGAAGAGCTGTAAGTGAAAATGATCCTTCTTTTTGCCAGGTGTTTGGGAAAGTATTTTACATTTTGCCTGAGGCCAATACTTTTCTAATGTCTTCTTAATATCTTTGAAACTTATATCAATGGAAAACAAATAAACCAATATGTGTAAAATTATTCTAACCCCCCAGGTCTCATTTTTAGCTATCTTATTGTTTTTTTTCTGGAAAATTTACTTAGATTGAACTTTTTCCCTGGGTGTATCTTTTTGGTTTAGTCATTCTCAAAATTCAGCCCAAGTGTCATCTCCCAGCATTAGTGGATGTCCTGAGGAAAATCCTTTCTCTCTCTCCCCCCCTCTCTACTCCTATCGCACTTAATCATTGCGTCATTACTGACAGCTACAATGATTCTCATATTTCCATGTCAGTTCATTGGTCCTAGGGGGTGAGGACACATCAGTGTTGTCGGAAGAACTCTTCCATGACCTGCTCTCTTCGTCCCAAAGTGAACAAACTCCTTCCAATTCCTAAGTATTGGCGGACTCAGTCCTTACGGAAGTTTACCAGAATCTCAGAAGGGTCAGACAGCTACTCTTCACCATGATTTTGAGGCAGATTCTCCTTTATTTCCCTTCACCTTTCCTTTGCCTGTCTTGTGGTTTGCCTCTGCCTATTGGAGATACTGAATGCTTATCCATGAAGAACTTACCAGTTACACATAACACTTCACAGGTACATCTAAGGGGGTAGGTCGAGGTGGGCGCTATAAGAAGTCTTGGCTGAAGTACTCAGTACTATTATGAAACCAATTTATAATCACTCCCACTTTCGTATGAAAGATAAATCACAACTATAGCCCAGGATGAAGGAGGGAGGAGTTCAGATCGAGGAAGGGTGAATGGTGGGATCATACCTATATGCATATTGTAAGGGTTCATGTCAAATCTATTAAGCACAGAGTATAAATGTCTTAACACAATAATTAAGTAAATGAGGTGAAGGCTATATTAACTAGTTTGATGTAAGCTTTCCAAATCGTATTTAAAATGAGCACATTGTACCCCATAAATGCATTAATGCATACATGATCTATGTGTTTATGATTTAATAAATAAAAAAAAGAAGTCTTGGCTGAAGAGACATCCTACAAAAAACAAAACCAGATAAAGACTGTTTTGTATTAAGTATGTGTCATATGGTAGACAGTTTGTTGAGCACTTTCAACATATATTGTTATGCTCACCTGATAAATTAAGAAGAAGCCTCACAGAAATTGACATATTGTTGGAAACCATATGCCAGGAAGTGATGGGACAGGAATAAACCCAAAAGTCTTCCACCACCTATACAACCTCTTGATTAAAGAGGAGTATGTTCGTATCAACTTAGGTAAAGACTTTAGTACCTATTCTGATCCAGATGACAATGTTAAATGAAATTTTGGAATTTTACTATCTTTATTCAGTACCCAGGCCAAAGCTGAGTCTGCAAGTTGCTTCACTGTAAGTTTCTTTTCAGACAAAAGGTAGTTACTTCAGTACAAACACAGCAGCTGCGGTATCTCTCTGGGTGGGTGTGCACACTAGACACGGCACGCAGTCAGGGTGTATGGTTCTTCTTTGGTACACAGCCTGGTCCTTGTCCAGAGTGTGATCTGAAACATAGACACCCAAGTGTCCCCCAAAGACACATCTCAGTTAACCTCTCACTCCCTTTAGCTTAAGGCAGTGATACTATAACTGTTACGAGTTCACAGATTGGGAGTGCTGGTAGATTTGCCTGGGGGTGGGGAAGCTTCTGCCTAGACATGACACAACTATCAGAGCTTTGTTGAAGCAAGAATAGCTGAATTATGAATAGTTGGGGTGAAGTTGGGGAAGGGATAGTAGGAGTATGAGTTCTGACAATAAAGTTCATGAACTCATCCTAGAACAAGTGCCACATCCATCCTTGCTGACGGTCACCTTCAAAATACTCCCCTTGCGAAGCTATGCACTGACCCCCGTGCCTAGTGTCCCCTGCAGACCAATTTTAAAACCCTTTTTCTGGAATGATCATCAGAACTGTCATTGTACGGCACTCCAAAACAGTCAACAACAATGATGAACGCTACTCAGCACGGCACAGTGACATGTCCACATGAACACAGGTGTGAGACACAGATGTACCAAGGTTATTAGACCTATGGAGTTGTTTGTACAGTCCTTCCAATGTAAACAGGATGTGCAAGATGATAAGTCTGTGACCTTAATCATCAGACTTTTATATGATGATGGCTCTGGTGGTCATTCCAGAAAAAGAGTTCCAAAAATGCTTTGAATGGTGGACTCGGTGCCTCAGTCCATTGCTTTTTAAGGAAAGAACTTCAGAGGTGACCATCGTGATATTCAGCAATGTGGTAGACAGCACTTTCTCCAAGATGAATTCGTGAACTTAATTGTCAGATCTTGTACATTCATGGATGTTAAATATATTCCTGGAGTGTTGCCTAAGACTGGTATTGGAATTTGAAGATCCTTGTACATAAATATACATAGTCCAAGGCTTCCTATCAAGTGTCTTTGTCCCCAGAACATCTATTTTTTAACATAGATTCATAGGTATTAAATCCCTAGCATAGTTTCTCAACAGAATACAGAGATTCTATGGAGAGGTAGCTTGGGACAACATGTCAGAAAAAACCTCCTTGAAGAGCAGGTGAGAGCACTCTCTGAGTCAATGTCTTAAATCACTTGTGATGAAGACCAGTTATTTTTCTCCAACTTGTCACAGACCAATGTTGGTGTCAATTCACACTAAAATTGACTCACCACTTGCCCTTGATAACATCAAACTAGTTACACCCTATTCTGTGAGATTTGTTCACTGGTCTTTAGATATTTATATAAAAATATCTAAATGCTCACTTCTAATTTCTGTACTTACCAAGGGATAGAGAGTAGCAGACTGGTGCTGGTCCATGGACCACATTTTAAGTAGCTCCTCTGTGGATAGACACTTCATATGCTGGACAGTGGGCCGGCACTGCCTGCCAGGGATATTATGAGGACACAGACTCTCCTGATACCATGCAAAGGGACATTGTAATGCTACGGTGGACTTTATACAGCACTATATGGTTTGGGTAGTAATGGTCTCTTGACCATTTCATGTCTCACTTATATGCCAGAGAAGGGAACAGGTTTTCTGAACTGAAGTGTGACACATGTGTTATAGAAATGGCACAAGAGCAGGTATCGTATCTCCAGAAGCAATTTGAATGTTTCCCGTGTCTGTATAGTACCACCGCTAAGCACACAAGAAGTACAGCAACTTGCAAAGATGGAAAGAAAGTCATGTGGCTGCTGGCAGAAAAACCGTGGCTGGAGAGAGAGCCGAGGACAGGCTGCTGCTTAGGCAGAAAATTTAGGGAACGAACAGAAATGTTGAAAAAGAATTCTATATATTTTTTCCCTCTGTTTTCCTACAAAATCGTGTTTTTCCTCTGAAACTATTTTTGAAATTTGATTCATTTTTAGTACTTTTTCACGAGCCAAGCCCTTAGCTTTTTTTCCCCTCATTTAGAAATCTTTAATATAGATTGTAAGCTCACAACCCGCGAGAGACTTACTTTGAAGAGAGGGATGAGAGGCTATTCAGGAGGGAAGAATAAAGAACATACTGACTTCACTTGAACACTTAATTCCATCAGCAGATACAAATCAGCGTCTAGTACCTGCATTTGCATGTTAGAGCGACTGCAATTTTTGACTTTCATTTATGTGAAATTCATCCTGCCAGTGTTTTGGTGCTTAGATCATAATGAGGAGTGGAATTTCTAGTTTCCTTTAGTTAGTTCTCTGTATCGTGTGGGATTTTTCTACTTGTTGACGGTGTATTTTAGTGGTTGTTGGGCTTCTCCTTTTCAGAGTTTTCAGTCAGGTGTAAACATGCAGGGTGATTAAGTTGAGTGGATTGAATGGGGATTAAGTCTTGGTGCAGCAAATATTCAAGCTGGAGCAGGTCTAGTTATTAAGGTAAACATTTGATCTCCCATGCCATCCAATGATAGCTCCCAATCTTGTTCTATAGCCAAGTATTGATTGCTAAGTGGATGTTTTTCCTTGATCGGCAGGCGAGGGGTGTACATAGTTTGCAGGATTTTTCATTTCTCATGACTGCAGGTCATTTTAACATCTGGATGTACTCATTGTAAGACAAGCCTGAAAATAAGATAAGGGGAAATTAGAAATGGCAACACTGCCCTTGGCAATCAGTTTCATGGACTGCAACTTTTTTGTAAATGATGTGAAACTATATGAAAGAGATAGATCCCCAAGTTCTAAGTACTATAATTTGATTAATTGTGAATTCCATGAATAGGGGAAATGAAAGAGGAAGTATACAATTCTGTAAAATATGGTAATTTTTCAGATTTAGGCCATCATTTGAAAATTAATCGTTTTTTTGATGAAAAGTATCATATCATCACTGAAAAATATTCCATTTTTATTGGAGGCACCCAGAGAATCGCAAGGCTTGAACACAGACAACAGTTTTATATTTGCAGATCAACCTCTGGTATCCTTTAGCACAAATAGGTCCAGCCAGTGACTTGGGAATTTGGTGCAAACACGAGGGTGAATAGATACTGAATGCCCATAACAGGGACTCGCAGTCAACATTCCAGGGAGGGGCAGCAGGAAATGAAACAGAACTGAGGTGGAGAAGCTGGGAGTGGAAGCATTTGTAGAGTTTTCAATATGCTGAATTTGAGGCATTTTAGTGAATTCACTTTGTTGAAGACTGTACTGGAACACTCCTGAGACTCCAAGAATATGAGAAAAAGGGCTGCTTGTCTTAACATACTTCCTTGGTTTTTTCTGATGGAAGTTACTGTATTTTATTGAGTCTGAGTTGCCATCAAATCTAAGAGAAAGCTTATTTTTACTAAGAAAGCTAAAAAAAAAAAAAAAAAACAAACAAACCCAAACCAAAACCACTTTGGATTATACTATGATGCAATGATGACTTGCCTTGTCATTAAGGCTTCTTATTCTACATTTTTCTAAGAACTTTATTATATTTGATCGATTAATTGGTTATATGAACTTCTCATTACTTTGAAATATCTTTTCATCCTTTTCAGGGTGTAGCCTTTATCCTGCTTTTGATTGTACTGCTTGGTCTGTGTTGGATAGTTCTTTTGTGCATATCTCAGTAATGAAATCGTAAAAAATTTACCTTCCTGTGGATTACATCCTGCCTTAGTGTCACATGTCACTTCTGACACCACTTGCCAGGGCCCTGGGCTGGCCAGGTCTCGGGCCGGCTTTACTAGGTTCCAGATGCAGACCGCTAAGTTACTCTGCTCAGAAACACTTTCTCTTAGGTGCCTGAGGGCTATCTACTTTAGCTGGAGAGAGAGAGAGGGAAAGAGTGTGTCTTAGAAAGAGTAAAGCAGTCTTCTTAGAAAGATAAATCTTAGTTTTTAGCAGAGCTTTGTAATCTTCAGCAGAGAGACGCCGTGCTGGCGTTCTGCAGGCAGGAGAGGAGACAGAGTCAGAGTAAGTGGGTCCGTGATAGGATGTGCATTCTCCTTGACTGCCTTCTCCTCCAGCCTAATATAAGGTTGATCTCATGCCTCTCAACACCACAGGTGTAGAGACTGCCAATTCACCACTGCTCTCATCTCGTGAGCTCTCATGCTTGTTAGGAGAGCTAAATGCCTCTCCATGCCCTTTCCACCAAGGTGTTCCATTATTGAGCCATACAGGTATTTCTTATAACTCTCACTCTTCCTAGCCATAGGATATATGGGCTGCAACACCTTAGATTCCATAAGAAAATCAATTTCTCTCATTTTTTGTTAAGAAAATATGGAATGTTAGTGTTCCTCTAAAGATCAATTTCAGTACTAAATGTATGCCCCATTATGCTATTTCCATGTCTTTCTGCTTAAACGGTAACTTGTGGACTCAGTGCTGAATCATAATGTAATATTTTAAAGTGCATCTTAGAGAGATGTAGAACGTATTCAGACATTACCAAAAAGGAACATTACTCAATTCCATTGGCAACTGAACCACTATGACCAAGTTCAACCATTCATAGGCAGTGCCACCTACAAGGCAATTTTTGCATAGTCAGTAGTGATAGGGAGAAAATGACTATGAAATTTGTCCAGATATTAGATAAGTCAAATATTTTTTTAAAAGACACATTTTAGAATCAATGAAAATAACAGAGTGAAGTCAATGTGAACTTAATATATCTGGTGATCCTAACAAAAAAATTAACCTTTGTACCATTGTATTTTTACAATAAGACAAATTTTATATATATAAATGTATATATATATAGAATGTAGCAAAGTAGAAAAAATGAAAATGAAATAGAAATAATTTTGATGCTACTACCCAGTGATAAAGGTATCATCTATCACCAATGATAAAGGATATTCAGCACATATTTTGCATAAAGCATTTGTTTTCTTTACCATGGATTTTCCAAGGAATAAAACCTCATTCCTGCCCCCAGTGCAAGTCATTTTGTAGGGAAGATGAGAATTATCCATATAACTGTAACATAATTAGAAGCACAGGAGTAACCTCCTGCTCCTCACTGGATAAACTGAGCCTCTTGCTCCAGCCAGCTGATCTTCGTTCAATTTGAATTTCATCCTTTATTTCTTGTTCCTTGCTCATATTAGAAAGGTAGCAAAGCTTAGCATACTGGTGCAAACACAAGCCCTACCCTGAAAGATGGAATAAGAAGTATTCATTTAAAAAAGAATTCAGACAGCCTTGACATACACTCAATAGAAAGAAATAATCTCTTTTGTGTGATGAATGCAGTCATTAATTTAACATCCAGTTCTGTTGAAACCTTTGATAGTCATCAAGGTAAAAGCCTTAACAGACTGCCTATCTAATAGAAATGTGCTATGCACTGTAGAATTTTCTTGTTAACCTTTAAGTTCTACACCAGGGGTCCATCTTAGCAATGTCTATAAACTCTTATGCATTAGATTTTAATGTCTACAGTTGATTGACTTTGACCTTATGAAATCATATTTATTCTTTAACCACATTTTGAGAGCCCTACACTGGAAACATATAAGTCATCTTCTTTATAATCTTAATTTGGCTCCAGGAAATGGAATCTCCCTTAGTTCACAATATGACTGTAGAATCGAATTGGTAAGAAAAAATTGGCTCAGTAAATTTTCCGATTACAATTATATCTAAGCCTTGCACCATTAGCACATTTATTTCACTCACCTATAATATGGATGCAAAGCTATGGTTTTAAAATGCCTTTGGGTTTTCCACCATAAAAGTTTTGTATATGTGCTAGTTTTCTCCAAAAAGTAAATTGAAAGTCAGCCCATTTGGAGAACCAAATTTACATAATATAATGTATTTTAATTTTTCAATCAATGCTATCAGTAATGTTTAAAAGTTAGCCTCAAGTTAAGATACTCCTCAAATTAAATATATTGAATCTTATTTGAGTACTCCCTGATATACTGATAATAATCAGTAAGGGGATGTTTACAAAATCACATTACCAAAATATTTAATATGGATGCATTTATGTAGTACCCAGAGTCTTTTTGTAAGTGTGTATCATACAAGATGAACTTAAAAATAGCATCATTCACTCATCAAACATTTATGGGGCTGTATGGGTAAAGCAATATTTTAGTCACTAGGGATTCAAAGATGAACAAGAAATGTTACTAACACATTTTTGAAGGAGGCATATGTGTAAATGAATAATAGTGACACAATGTTACACATGTTTATTTTTATTAAGCTGGGTCTGGCGTGTTGGAATAAACATAAGGTTATACTTGATTTGCAGCCCAAGGACTAGTAGATGATTTTCAATCAGAAAATGTGGAAGAATATTCTAGGCATAGGAAATAACACAAGTGAAGTTTGAAAAACATAGTGGTGTGTGAACAATTTAAGGCCCAGCACAGATCAGACTTGGGTAGAGAAAGAATAGTTCATACGAGGGACAAATGGTATAAGTAAAATTATGTTTGAGCAGGACAGGAAATTTTGGAATTACAGAGCTGATGAAAATTAAAATAGAATGCAATAGTCAGACTGATTCAACTGGCACGTAACTCTTGGGGACAAATGTGAAGGTCATGTTGAACATGTATAAATTGGTCATTCCAGTTCGAGCTCTGCTGCTGATAATTTGGGTGATCTCTGCTAATTCAGGCAGTCTCTATGCACTTAATAAATGAAGTAGCTGAGTCACAGGCTGTCTAACCTAGTTATAGCTTAAATGAAGCTGTTCTGAGATGACCCATTTGTTCTCACCGGGTATATGCATTATCCCCTCTTAGAAAAACCATCACCAAGTGAGGATAAGTACACACATTCCATATACAATTGGCCACTTCTTTTTTTAGCATCTAAAGAGCTTGAGGTATTTATTGAAAGCTCCCTTACTATAGTGGACATTTCCCATGTATTTTTAGATAACTAGCACCTCTTGCATGTCTCTCATATGTGAGAACTTTCCAACTTTCCATCATATGGGTCCCACACCCTCACGATATGAGCTAGGATCTCGCTGTCCCACTTCTTTGCAGCTGAGGCTTACCACAGGACCTCAACTCCATAACCACATGCATCCTACCCAAATTTCATTTCAGAAGACAGTGAGCTAGAAAAGGAGGAGGCTGTGTGGTGGAGCCACCTCTTCTTAAACAGGAACTGGAGGGTTCATAGCAGAGGAATTTCCATCAGCATGAGTGATGCAAGCCGCGTGTCCCTACACTGATGGAAGCAACTTGACTTTACCACGGCAGCCTGGCAGGGGGACTTGGGCCTATAATCTGGATGTACAGAACCCAGGGTGGTTTTCGACCTCCCCAAAAAGTCAGTGTGGGACCTGCATTAATAAATTACTTTCTGTTTAAACTAGTGAGAGTATTTACAACTAAGGATCCTTTCTGATTTTACAATCAGATCTCCTTCCCCCTCGACCACTCTTTCTTACCAAATTCCTCATGTTAGAGAGGTAGGGGTCTGCAGTCTGAGTCAGTGCCAGCACATGGTCCCCCTTGGAATAAATCAGAATGAGTTTCTTTCTGGTGACCTTTTGGCAATGGCAAAGTGGCCAATCTCCAAATAAACCATTTCAGGATTCATCTGCGGGTGAATCTGGCGTTATTGGGATTTTCTTGTGTTTGCTTTCTCACTCTAAAAACTGATGTAGAAAATTGGTCTAAGGAAATAGCTGCTAAATATTAACAATTTTTGAGAGATTGATGGAGAGAAATGATAAGGGAGTGAGGAATCGGAAAGAATGTGGAGAAATTGGATCTGTAATGAGAACAACAACAACAACAAAAAGCAGGTGGCAAAGAAGGAGGAGGAAAAAAGTACAATGAAGCTTGGTAATTATCTTCCTGGGATTGTTAACTGGGAAGATGCTGTGCACTTAAATTTGTTCCAGGTGCCATCAAGCCTTAAATTGTATCACTCAAGTATATGTTATTGTGATTAATTACTGTTCTCTCCAGTTTTCTTTTTTATAATGGCCTTGTTAAGCACATGTAACCCACCAGGTCATTCACAACTCCACAGAGCAGCGAACCAAACAGTCTTCAGATTCTCATTGCTTAGTTTTGCACTCTTCCCTCGTAACCTCCACCACTTTAACTGCACTCTGTTTTCATTTCCAGACCCGTCACTCCCCTATTTCTGCAAGATTGCCACACCTATAATCTCTCATCCTGTTTTCACTGGTGTACCAAGTATTTCTAAAGATTCACATTCTCCATGTAGTCATAATTAAATTCTGCCTCCTCCAAGATATGAAACTTATAGATGGGGAAGACTTCTGACTTTCTTCTTTTCTCATCTGCTGTGTCAACTCCAATTCTGTAAATTCTATGGGGAGGTGTCTTCAGTTTTACTTTAACCAAATTTTCTTATCGTCAAGGGGTACTGTGAGGGTGTACTGGGGGCTTGCACTAATAGGCTTAAGCTCCATCTTTGTTCATGTATTTTAGATTTTAGGCCATCAACTCTGGCTTTAGATTACTTTAATGTCCTCTACATTTTATTCTTCCCATACTTTGGTCTGTTTAGACACCTTAATTCTGTCTTTTCCCAGTCCTTTTCTTTCTTTCTTTCTGTTTTTGTTCCCATATCACAAAATCTCAAAACTGCAGATGCTGGCACAGATGTGGAGAGAAGGAACATTTTTACATTGCTGGTGGGATTGCAAGCTAATACAACATTTTTGGAAGGAAGTATGGAGAAACCTCAAAGAACTAAACCTGGACCTCCCATTTGATCCTGCAATCCCATTACTGGGCATCAATCAAGAAGGAACAAAGACCTTTTACTATAAAGACACTTGTACTAGAGTGATTATCGTAGCTCAATTTATAATCGCTAAAATGTGGAAACAGCCTAAATGCCCCTCAACCCAGGAATGGATTGGCAGGCTGTGGCATATGTATACCATAGAATACTATTCAGCCATTAAAAAAAAATTGAGATTTTGCAGCATTTTTACTAACCTGGGTGGAGGTGGAACACATTATTCTTAGTGAAGCATCACAGGAATGGAGAAGCAAGAATTCTATGTTTTCACCACCCTTTTCCACCCAGAATTGAAATATAAAAAAAAAAGATATGGGCATGCATATGATTACCTGTGTGCAGCACGTCTTGTGTAAAGGCTGATATGACCTGTTAATGCATTTAGAGTTTTACATGGATTCAATCTATGGGGTTGTGTGATAAAATAATTAAACAGTGTAAGGGAGTCCCAACCAGGCAAGGTGTCCTGCAAAACAGCAGTTCTCAACATTTTTCTCCACAAAGTGCCCTGACAGATGCACCTCCAAGTGACAATCACCTGTTGGCAATTCTCTGCAGATCCATTTTTTTCCCCCTCTTCAGGGCTGTATAACTAAGTATACTTTCCATTAAAGGCATTATAAGGATTCACTGGAGCCTTCTTTCCATTTAAATACATCAGACATTCACAAACCTTAACTAGTGTCAGTAACACATGCTTATGACAGGTCTTGAGGCTACCGGGAACACAGTGGCAGGAGGTGGCGGCGCCCAGCCTTGGGTTCTGTGAACTGATTTCTTGTCCACTGGCTCCCATGTTCCCTGCGCACGCTATGCCTTGGTTATCCCTTGGCATTCTCATCTCACCCTTTAGTCATTGCTTTCTCTTCTGGCATATCTTTCCCCACTATACAAAAGCTACTCCTTTTAAGGTAATGGTTTCCTTTAAGCTCTTTTTTTCTTTGCTAGGAAGGAATGAGGTACCCAGACTACATCCATCCTTTCACATCTAGAGTCACTCACCCACCCAGTACTTACCCAACCAGCTCTTCAGGGAATAGATAACTAAGACAGCAAATCCTTCACTTTATAATAATCCAAAAAGGACACAGCTGAGCATGTTTCAATACACTATCACAGGTGAGCTAGAAAGTTCACCCACGACAAGTCTGTGTACATACATTTCCTGCCTCTGTCCTGTGGTTTCCTTGGTCACATACCTGGAGGCCTGCTGAAAATAGATACAGGGTTATATGGCGTCCTCTCATCTCTTCACCAAATCAGTGATGATGCAGGGTTAGACGGCGTCCTCTCATCTCCTCACCAAATCAGGGAAGGTACAGGGTTAGACGGCGTCCTCTCATCTCTTCACCAAATCAGTGAAGAGACAGGGTTAGACGGCATCCTCTCCATCTCCTCACACACTCAGGGAAAATTTTGAAGATGCTGCCGGGGACTTTAGCTGCAAATGGATTTTATTTACTTGTGTTTATAAATCTAATAACTCCAGTATTGTGTGGTTTTTCTTTGAAAAATCATCATAAATAACAATGTGCTTTGGCTTTAGCTGTTGTCATTTTCTGTGAGGGAGAGTTAGTTATTGCAGAGTCTAAGTGGGGAGATGCTGTTAAACGGACACTCATCAGAATGCCCTATTTATTATTTCTGTGTTTAATTAAACAAATTAAGCCCACTTCAAGTGGCTTTGCTCATGTGATACATAATGCTTTCCTCATTTAATTGAGTACCATGCTTTATCACCCATATTTGTATGTACAATGGAACACAAAAGCAGGGCAATTGTTCTGATGCTGTTCAGAGTTTCCTCTCTGGGGATCTGATGATGACCATTTGTTCCTGTGGCCAATGGAGTAATGACAGATGAGGAACCTGCCTTTGTGTGCAGCTCATGTTGTTCCCGTCTCACTAACATGCCAGTGCCATGACTCGAGTCCCCTTTCATAGAATATCACCCTTTGCTTATGAATTTTCTGAGAGAATAGTTAGAGTTTCATGAGATGTTGGCAGTTCATAGAATATCACTCTTTGCTTATGAATTTTCTGAGAGAATAGTTAGAGTTTCATGAGATGTTGGCAGTTGGTTTTAGGCTTAGGCTTCCTTCCTTGGCACTCAGTGAAAATCTAACTCGAGCACGGGCTCCTTTTGCATTTTCTTCTCTGGGGCCAGCACCCCCAGGTACATGTTCATATCGGGGAAAACAGAACTTGTTCAGCCTCACAATACTTGTGAGGTAACATCCCTCACATAGAAGTTACTAGAAATCAGTTTGTGCCCAATAATGTACACCAATAACTTATACACACACATTTACACATGTATATATGCATATTCCATTTTTAATATATAATATGACATAATATGAATGGTTCTGTTTCCATGATTGCTGAAGTTTCAAATGCTTACATATGAATCAGAATTATGAATGAGAAACCAATGTTTTAAATAGTAATACATCCCAGAGGCAACGTGTCTATGGTGGCAGAAGGTAAAAAAATCCACCAACCAAACAAACAAAAGAATAATAAAACGTGTGTGTGTGCATGTGTGGGCATGTGTGGGGGGGTGTTAAGACATGAATATGGGGTTCATTTTGAAATTTAGCATTCATATTAAAATTAAAATTCTCTTTTCGCATATTTTCTTTGTCTGCTTTGCTATCATTATAAAATGAGTTTGGGAAAATTTCTCTGTTTTCATTCTTTCCTATAATATTTCCCTTACCTGTATGATATGTACAGTATGATATATAGTGAAATTTCTGTCCTTAATGTTTACTTATAGGGGCAAATTATAAAGATAAAAATGATTTAATATATAACTTCTTTACTAGTTCTACAGCCATAAAATGGTTTTTTCACTTGTGGGCACATTCTTTAAATCCATATATTTTTTTAGGAATATGTCAATTTTTCTTAATTTTTTGATTTGTTGCTGATATAAAGTGTAATGCTCTTTATAATCTCTGCTACATCTCCATTTAGGTGGTTAATTGTAGGTGCATACTTGGTTTAAGGGATACCCTGATAGTGGAAAAAATGTTATTTCTGGGTATGTTCGTGAGGGTGTTTCCAAAAGATACTGACATTTGAATCAGTGAACTGAGGAAGGAAGTTCTGGCCTCACCCAATATAGGTAGGCACCATCCAATGCCCTGAGGGCTGAGATGGAACAAAAAAGCAAAGGAAGGTGAATTTGCCCTTCTTCTGAAACTGGGAAACCCATTTTCCTTTGCTTTTGGACATCAGAACTCCTGGTTCTTGGGCCTTCAGACTCTGGGACTTCCATCATCTGCTTCATTGGTTCTCAAGCCTTTGGACACACACTTAATTACATCACCAGCTTACCAGCCTCTCTGATTCTTCATCTTGTAAAGGGAATATTGTGAGTCTTCTCAGCCTTGATCATGGAAGCCAGTTCCCATAATAATATGTACACACACACAGGCTTGACGCCTGTAGCTCAGTTAGTACAGCACTGGCCTCGTACACTGAAGGTGGTGGGTTTGAGCCCTGCTAAACGATAATGACAACTGCAACAACAACAACAACAACAACAACAACAAATAGCCGGGTGTTGTGGCAGGTTCTGCCTGTAGTCCCAGCTACTTGGGAGGCTGAGGCAAGAGAATCGCTTAAGCCCAAGAGTTTGAGGTTGCTGTGAGCTGTGCTGCCACAGCACTCTACCAAGGGCAATGTAGTGAGACTCTGTCTCAGAAAAAATGTATACACACACATACATGTGTATACACACACACTTATCTATGTATGTCTGATTGGTTCTGTTTCTGTAGAGAACTGTGATTATAACACTCTTTTTTCTCATTTCTAATGTTTGTGATTTCTCACCTTTTTCCTCTGGAGAGGCTCTTCAAATGTATTATTTTTTGACAGAACTTTTTTTTCCCACTTTTTCCTGTTGTCTTTTGGATTGTGCTTTTAAGTTGATCACTTTTTGCATTTGTTTTGTTTTTTTCATATTTTTCTATTGTTCATTTTCTACCTTCTTAAATTCATGCTTTGCACATATTCTATCTTCTTCCTTTTAAAATATGCATTAAAGATAGTCATTTTCTTCTGAGCCCTGCTTTATCTTCATTCAGGAAGTTCAATATGTAATATTTTTATATTTCTTACATGCTTTGAATATTTTATTTTTTGAGAAGATATTTTATTCTTCTGCATTTATTTTTCTTCTTGATTTATTAGCATGTTTAAAATGTCCCAATGTAATGCTGTGCTTGTCAGTTTCTCCTTAGAATCATTCTGAGCTTTGCTTTAAGACATTTCAAACCGTGTTACAGAGTAAACTTCTGGGTAACTGAGCCTGTTTTTCATCGGCCTTGACCTTATTTCTTTCATAATACATTTCATTGCTTTAGGTCTAGACATGTAATAGACCTATTATCTTCAATCTCCTTCTCATCTCCCTCATTTAAACTTTCTTTGTGTTTTCATTTTATTTTGTTTTCATACTATATGTGTAATTTAAATTCAGCCCATAAGTTTGGTTGATTGGAGGCTATTATTTAGAGATTCTCATAGGAGATTTTTATTTTCCTCAGGCCACCTGTACCAGAAAAGTGAGAAAACAATTTTTCCTACATTTATAAAATGAGGTTTGTTTTCCTACCAGGAAGATTCATTTCAGAGGATGCATGACCCTTCAGTGATTCCAGGTTATTATTGAATCTCTCACCTTGCTTGGCTTCTTCACTTTGATGCCTATTCCTTTCCTTCCTTTTCAAACTACCTTTAAGTCACTAAGGATGACTGTAAATCCTGCTATTGACATTGGCTCCTGATGATCAATTACGTATAGATTTTTTCTTTAGTGTTGTTTTGAATAAGCTCAACTTTACATTAAAGTATGTTTTCTGAAGGTTTTAGCCAGTGTTTTGAGTCATGTTCTCCTTAGAGTGGTTTCTATGAACTTTGCTTCCATACTTACATCAGTTAGATTAATTTCTGTTGCTTGCAACCAAAAGCCTTAGTGAAACCTTTCTCAAAGGGCTTAGAGGAATAACCAATGACATAGTCCCTATGTTAACATGGTGCTAGTTAGTCAGTAAATTTAATTGTTACTATTGTTCTATTGTCATTATCATTGTTATCATTTGTCTTATGATTACATCATACAATCACAGGAATATCTAAATTTTAACAAAAGGATACTTCCTAATGGATAATACTTAGCTCAAAGACATATATTTCTTATGAGCACATTTCCAGCATGGATAAAGCAAGCCTTTTGAAAAGGAAGTGAGAGAGTTAATATCACTTTTACATTATGAGTATGATAACAAAATAGTTTTTTAAAATACGCCATCTATTCATCTATAGGTTTTACTCTAACATGGAAAATATTCCAGTAGAGATCAGTGCATTATTTCTTGCATTTTTGTAAAATTGTAGGACAAGATCTGAATAAGAAAGCAAGAATACTAATTTTACTTTTGGAATATTGATGTGTTAAACTACAAGCACAAATTCATGAGCCAGATTGTAGTCCTTTAGGGTGGAAGTTGGTGAATATGCAAGGTTTTTTATTTCAATTCTTCTGAATTTCTCTTCAAACCATAAAGCTTCTCTGAAAACACTGTATGCCTATACACAGAGAGTGATTAGTAGTGTCACATTTGAATTTCATGCACTTCTGGCTTGAATTAGATTTTATCTTTAATATATTAATATAGTTCGCACCTCTCTTTTTATTTTCAAAATTACGCTTTCTTAGTAAGTATAGATTTTAAAATGTTATGTATCTTATGTTACCTAATAGAAATCTCCATCTTTGGCAATAGATTTTATGCCATAATATGTTTGATAGTTCAGATGCACTAGAGGAATCTTAATATTTAAATGTTTTTTTAATGTGTTGAGAGAGCCTCACTTAAACTATACCTTATAGTTTGTCTTCCTGAAACAAAACACTCATTAAAGAGTTTTAAGTTCTTTTTCATGAAAAAAGATAGAGATAAGTTTTGTCAAGCTATTATTCTCAAGCAAATCATAAGAAAAACACAAAGTTATTTTGATAGGCTAGGAATTCATATTCAGGCCTGACAAAGAATTTTCAATATAGGCATTAGGGTAGAAAGAAGTACAAAGTTTATTTACTTTCTTCCAGAGAGAAGGAAAAAGGGAACAGCAAAAGGAAGAAAGAAGGTATGTTGACTCTGAGGCCAGTAGTCCTGGCTCTTTGCTAGGGAGGTCATAAAGGGATAAAGTAATTTGTTTAGTAGTTGTTGCAAGCTAATTAGAGAAGTCAAGGATGAAACTGCTGTGTTCACTTTTTTCCTTTTTTTTCTTGCTGAAGATAGATAATGGAGATGACTGATAGCCATTTTTCTCCCTTTTTCTTTCTCCTGGAGACAGGTTTATTCTTGGAATGTGGTTTTCAAGAATTAAAGTGGGAAGCTGGTGCCCATGCTATCTGTTTAGGGCTCTCAAGGGTGTAAAAATGAACTACTAGAGATAACAAGTTAAGCCCCAGGTAGTTGATCAAACGAAACAAGGCAGTTGTGCTGTGGCTTTTCTCTTTAAAGGGGCAATTATGTGTTGTGAGTTAATTCCTCTTACTTTCTGTGTGATAGTTTATTTTTCTTTGCTAGCTAACTTATTAACAAGGCTATCCTTTCAAACCTGTTGCTGTCTTTAAAATTAATTTCACTTTAGCCAAGTTAATAAAACTTGACAAAGTTCCTTTGAAAAACCTTTTTAAAAGAAATTTGTGATGCCTATCTACTTAATATAGCTGTTGAGAGTGATTATCTGATTGAATCCACCATCAATGAGGAAAGGAAATTACAACTTGACTTTGTCTTTGCCAATCATATCCTTGTTGAGGTGACTATAAAAGGAGTTAGACCTCCCTTCATTCCCTGAACTGTTTCATGAGATAGTTTGTTTATTGTAAATAAAATGTTTTGTGTCTGCTTCTCCCTAGAATTGGGATATCAAAACTATCCAATATTTCAAAATAAACACATACATAAGAGATATGGTAAACAAAATATTGCTTTCCAACCACCCAGATATTCGTATCCTAATCCCTAGAACTTATGAATGTATTAGGTGACATGGAAAAGAGGCTTTAATTTTGCAGGTAGGCCAGAATGCTAATCTGCTGTTAAAATAGGGAGATTATCCAGGATTATTTGGTTGGGCCCAGAAATAATCATAAAGTCCTTAAGAAAGTAAGAGAGAGGTGGAGGAGAGCTAGAGATACAGAATTTTGCAAGATACAGCCTGTGTGCTGGCTTTGGTGTTTGGGAAAGGGGTGAGCCAAAGATGTAGACAACTCTGGGAGATGGAAAAGGGCAGGAAACAGATTCTCCTGGGAGCTTACAGAAAGGAACACACCCTAACAACACTGATTATAGCCCAATGATACGCATTTCAGACTTTAATTGCCAGAACTGTAAGGTAACACATTGCTGTTGTTTTAAACAAATAAAAATTGTGGTAATTTCTTATAGTAGCAATTGCAAACTAAGACAAGGGGTAAGATAGTGTGATAGTATATGAACTTGCATATACTGTTTTGAATAGAGAATACAAAAAGTGCAAGATACTATTCTAACTGGTCTCTGGATTTTTTAATGTTTCCCCCTCATCTGGAGACATTAAAAAGTGCCCAATACAGCTAACTCAATATAGAATCAGTGAGTATCATATAATAATCCAAGCAAGAATACTGAAGGGAAGCAATAGGTGTAGTTCACTGCAAGAAGCAAGATTTAAGAATATTTCAGGTGGCTGTATTTAGATTGGATAGTCTGAACGGATGGTTGTGAGTTATCAGGGCAAGAAAACTCAGCCATCATTGGCTTAATGCTTTGAAAACACTGAAGGAAAAGTGTCACCCCAAATCTTATCCTTAGACTTTAGGATACATTTTTAATTTGGAGAAAAGCATAAACATACGTTTTACACAAAAATGTACAGAATAATCGATGTGTAAATGGCCATGGAACAGGTAAGGATTAAAATTCCTGCTCTGGCAGCTAATGGAAAATTGCATTAAACTGAATTCCTATACGTGTTGAGGGAAGGTGATCCTTGAAAGAGATGGAACACCATAAAGCAAAAGTTACATGAGTAATGTGCTAACACTTCCTGGGCTCAAAGTGATTCTTTTTTCTGTCTAAGGCCGACAAGAAAGAAGTGGTAGACATTTTTTTCCGAGGTGTTTTGATAGTAGGCTTTCTTGACAACAAATTCATAGCTTGGATATCAATTGGTAGAGAGGCAGAAGGTAAACACCAAGTCCAGGGCTTTCCTGACATATGAAAAGAGAAGGCGGAGACCTATTTGGAGCCAGAGAATTGAATCCGATAAAGTGTGTGCAACACACATTCAGGGGACCCCAGATTCTCTGCAGTTAGTGTGCAACTTGTAAAGTGACTAACTCTCCATTTCGCAGACTGACTCTCAAGTATACTTTAATGTTGGTTGCAAAAATGAACCAAGTAATGCAGAAACCAACAAAAGGATAAAGACTCTACCTTCTCCTTTCATGAATGAAGACTTTCTAATGAAGTGATTAGAAGACAGTGATGATTCACTGAAAACCAGTCTACACTATGATGTGTCCATTAGTTTTAGTTCCTGTGACTGTGTGTATTTGTGTGTACATGTGTCTATCTATATCATTCTACACCTGAGTTAAGTGCCTTAGACGACTATATCAATATATGTATATATTGAATTCCAGAAAACTATTATTTGTATAATAACCAAGCAATTATGCAACATTCATATTGTACACATTTTATAAGTAGATTGTCTAACTTCATTCTCCCCAAGAATATTGTGAGACGTGACTATAATCATCCCCATGTTATAAATAAAGAAACTGAGAGATATGGATAACTTATTCAAAATCAGTTAATAGCCACGTAAGAGAGTGAGGATTTGGAGACAGGGCCACCAGAGCACCCTATGATCAGGAGCCAGGCATTCCTGGAAAGAGTGAAGGAGTCCACGAGGCCAAAGGCTTTAAAGGACCTGCACTTTTGATTTTAAAAATGCGAAAATATCCCAACATTAGACGAGGCGTGATCTCACTGCAATGTGTCCACATTCATACTTTGTATATAGGGAACGTAAACAGTGTGTATGCTGTTGTTGGCTGTGTCTCCTATGTCTGTCTCAGCTATTTACTGAGTTCTAATACTCTTCTGGGTTTCAGCTTCCTCACCTTCCTTATGTAAATCTCTGCTCTTGAGAGGCTTACATGGAGGAGTTTGCATTCAGATATGTGTCTTCTTGGCCTGATCATGCCAACAAATACACTGACCTTGGGCACCAAAATATCTGATCTGATTAAGTCTTGGACACAAAGCTATAATTCCAGTTCCTAGGAAATATAGTGGAACACCTCAAACCTGGCTACATGCTCAGGACCTCCCAACTTATTCAGTGGCCTTTAAAACAGAGTATATTTGTATTGTCAGTATTTCAAAGTGATGGCAAGACTCAAGCACAATGCAAGATGGCTGGAAAGGATTGATAACTGTTTTAGTGAGCCAGCAGATGGCAAACGTAGTTCAGTGGCAGAATGCAAATGAACTGATTGCAAACATTATGTGCTAGTCATATGACACATGTATGCCAAAACAGATTTTTTTATGGCCATTAAATTAAAATGATGGAAACAATTAGTTTAAAGTATAAGTAGTAAATTCCATTTTTAATAGCCATTGACTATATGTATGCACATATTTAAATGAATAAAGTATTGTTAGTATATTTAATACACTCAGAATTCTTTTACTCAGCCATGTCTACACATAACAGATCTAAAATTTCTATGGAGACGTTTTTACTATTCTGGCATATTTAAGCCAAAATACAAAATCCTCCAATATTATAAACTAGACCTCTTGGGAAGGAGCACTAAGACAGTAGTATTAAAATAGAGAGCTGTCTATTATTTTAGTTTTAAAAAATCCTCAAATAAGACCAACACCCTCTCAAATCAATTCTGTCTATTAGTATTTGGGAGGTTACCCTGAAAAAATACTACAGACTGGGTGGCTTAAATAACAAACGTTTATTTTCCTCACACTTCTGGAAGATAAAGATACAGGATCAAATATTGGCAGGGATGGCCTCTTCTGAGGCATCCCCTCTTCTTAAACTGTAGCCGGCCACCTTTACGCTGTGTCCTCATGTGGCCTTGCTTCTATGCATGTCTGGGCCCTAATCTCTTCTTCTTATGTTACTATGGAATAAACGTTAACTTAAGTAATATCTTATATGATAGATACAATTGTGTTGAAGTTTGCAACTTTAATTGCCCAGAGAATGGAATCTAACTAGATCATAAAATAATATTCTCACTTCACATAATCACAGGTTAGTTTCTGGGCATTTTATTTCTTTTCTTCCCTGGAGGAAGAACTTATTCCACCACACAAACTGAGAACCGCTTTCCAGATGCATTATTTTTTTATCCATCAGATAGTTATAGGAGTGTTCACACATTCCGGAGTTTATCATTGTGTCATTGGCTCTTTCTCTGCCTCAACACTGATTATGGTTGTGTTGGATTACAAGCTACTCATCATGTCAGTAGAAATAATAATGACACTCAATTGTTTCCTATGTGCTTTGCAAGGTAATAAAAATACTTAGGTCATTTAATTAATCTTCACAACAAACTTATAAGGCAGAGACAGTTTTTTTT
>CAUYRH010122777.1:0-29237 GCA_963574655.1 Perodicticus potto | reverse complement strand
GGAAACTTAGAAAGATACGATAGATTTCAGAGTCTGAAATCTGAGTGTAGGGGAAAGATGGCAGCTATAAGAAAAAGACTTCAAAATACAGTGACTTAAAGATAATAAGTGTATGTTTTCTGTTTTTTTTTTTTTTTTTTTTTTTTTTGTGACAGAGTCTCACTATTTTGCCTTGGGTAGAGTACAGCGGCGTCACAGCTCACAGCAACCTTAAACTCTTGGGCTTAAGCAATTCTCTTGACTCAGCCTCCTGAGGAGCTGGGACAACAAGCACTCACCACAATGCCTGGCTATTTTTTGGTTGTAGTTGTCATTGTTGTTTGGCAGGCCAGCTGGATTCGAACATGCCAGCTCCAGTGTATGTGGCTGGTACCCTCGCCCATGAGCTACAGGTGCCAAGCCAATAAGTGTATATTTCAATTTAATAGAATAGAGCCTACATGTGGGAAGTATGTAGGAAGGTAAAAAGGCATGGAATAGCGTATATCCAATGCTCCACTTGTTTCTTTGCACATACCCACATAATGGTCCCCAGCTGGACAACCATGTGCACAGTTATAATGTTTTTAGGATATGTATGAACTTTGGAGTATTTGACACAACAAATTATCATTCTGAACCATAAAAGAAATATGAGTTTAGACTTTTGCTCAAAATTTCACTTACTAAAATTTGGCTAACAACCATAAGAAAAAATGCTAATCATTCCTAATTATTAGAGAAATGCAAATCAAAATGACTCTGAGATATCTCCTAACCCCTGTGACAATGGCCCACATCACAAAATCTCAAAACCGCAGATGCTGGCATGGATGTGGAGAGAAGGGAACACTCTTACACTGCTGGTGGGACTGCAACCTAATACAACCTTTTTGGAAGAAAGTATGGAGAACTCTCAAAGAACGCAAACTAGTCTTCCCATTTGATCCTGAAATCCCATTACTGGGCATCTACCCAGAAGAGAAAAAATCCTTTTACCATAAAGTGTTTATTGTAGCTCAATTTACAATCTCTAAAATGTGGAAACAACCTAAATGCCCACCAACCCAGTAACGGATTAACAAGGTGTGGTATATGTATACCATGGAATACTATTCAGTAATTTAAAAAGATGGAAATTTAACATCTTTTGTATTAAAATGGATGGAAATGGAACACATTATTCTTAGTAAAGCATCACAAGAATGGAGAAGTAAGAATCCCATGTACTCAATTCTGATATGAGGACCATTAATGACCTAGTACATGGTACGTGGTGGGGGAAGGGGAGAGATGAGAGAGCATAGAAGGGGGGGTCAGAGTGTATGACACAGCTTTTGGGGGTGGGACACAATTATAAGAGGGATTTTACCTAACAAATGTAATCAGTATAACCTGGCTCTTTGTATCCTCAGTGAATCCCCAACATTAAAAAAAATTTGGATGAATAGTATCAATCACATAGGACTATTGTGAGCACTATAGGCTCTTGGCCAAATTGGGTGCTTAATATTGGTTGATATATCAGGGTTTTTTTAGCATTAATTGGATAAACTTCTATTTATCTGTCACTCTGTCATCATTCTATTATGTACCATCGATATTTACCTTTTATAATTCTATAATTATCCAACTGTCTTTTTCTTTTTTGAAATACAGTCTCACTCTGTTACCCTTGGTAGAGTGCTGTGGCATCATAGCTCACAGCAACCTCAAACTCCTGGGCTCCAGTGATTCTCTACCCTCATCTTTCTGAGTAGCTAGGACTACAGGCACCTGCCACCATGTCTGGCTACTTTTAGAAATGGGGTCGTGTTCTTGCTCAGGCTTGTCTAAACCTCCTAAGCCCTAGTGATCCACCCACATTGGCCCTCCAGAGTGCTAGGATTACAGGAGTGAGCCACGGTGCCCAGCCTTATCCAATTGTCTTGAATGCTCGTGTTTTGATTTCAACTTTTGTAGTAAATTATATTTTGTCATGTAATAACACCTCTTACAGAAACTATCATTTCTGTAAAGTCTTTTATTGAGTGAGATTTAACCTTTAAAACATGCTTGACATGTAAGTTGACCTGACAGAAAAAGTTACAATAATTCTCTCTACTTAACAATTATAACTATCCGAACAAAAACAGTTCATCAGAAAGCTGTAGCAGAGACTAGATTAGCAGAGAGAGAGAGAAGAGAGACGTTCCTCAAAGAATGAACTCCCTTTCCAGGACACTGTGTGACTGTGTATGTCTTCTCCAAGTCTGCATGGGTTTTCTCTGGGGAGCCTTTCCCCCCTACATCCAAAAACCGTGAGAACTAGTTTTGAATTCCTGTGCTCACATCGTCTCAGCCTGAGTGGGTGCGTGAGAGCACCCTGCGATGGGATGGCGTCCTGGCCAGGCCGGTTCCCCTCTGGGGCTCTGAACTGTCAGCAAAGGTTCTGTCCAGCCGTGATCCTAAACTGGATTAATTGGATGCATAAGTATCTAATTCTTTTTTGAATCATTCTTTAATATATGCATAGCTCACTTTTATTTCAATACATACTATTAGAAGTGTTTCAGTCTTTATGTAGAAATTTCATGCTGTTTTTTTGACTAGAAGTATGCAGTAGGAACTTTAATTGTGTTTGTATCAATTAGCCTAGAGAAAAATTGGTTTGATCATATGTTAGTTTGCTTAAGCACAGTATTCAACAACCTATCAATGGCAGGACACTAAGTGAGGACTTAGTCTGTGTGTGTGTGTTTGTGTATAACAAGCTTGTAAATCAATAACTTCATTATAATCAGTAGGCAAGAGGAATGGGGCATTAGTTTTCTACTGCTGTCATAACAAATTACCATGGTTTAGCAGCTTGAAACACCCAATTTATTGCAACATATCCCGTACGAAAGTCCAGGCAAATCATCACTCGGTTGGTACTTTGCTTGGCTTGTCACAACACCAGAATCAAGGTGCAGCGGACTGTGTGTCTTTCCGGAGGATCTGTGCGTGAATCCACTTCCAGGTTCAGTCAAGGTGTTGACAAGATTCAGTCCCTTTGTGACTGTAGAGCTGAAGTTCCTTCGCTTAGTGACTGTTGGCTACGGTAAATCCCAGCTTCAAGAAGCTCCATGAATTCCATGGTTCACGAACCATTTCAGCTTCAATCATTGCAATAATTAGTCACCTCCTCATCACGCTTTCAATATCTATATCTCCTCACTTACCCCACGTCTCTTCTGCCTTCCTTTTCTGTTTCATCTCTCTGTTCTTTCATATCTGTTTTTATGAGCTCCTGTGATTACATTGCACATACATGACTAATCCAGAGAAATCTCTCTAAATAGAGGACCAGTGAATGAGTAAATACAGCTTCAAAGACCCCTCATCGGAGAGCCTAGATTGGTATGTAATTGAATAACCAAGGGATAAGAATCTTAGAAGTGACAAACGCATCTTAGGAATTCTGTCTACCACAAAAGGAAAATATTTTAATTTTTTTCTTTACATTAATTTATTAATGAGCAATGCATTAAGTCATTCTGACTGTGACAGAGGAAATTCATAGGTTCATTGTTAATCATATGATTAACAATATGATATGATAATTGTTAATTATCATACGATTAACGCAACTGAATTCAGCAAATAGTGGTGTCTACAAACAGATGTATTTTGAATTTGTAATTACAGCATGTGGCCTTACTTAACTACTTAAATTCATTTTTTTTTTATTTTTCATTTTATTTTTTCCTTTAGAGACAAAGTCTCACTTTGTAACCCTTGGTAGAGTGCTGTGTCGTCACAGCTCACAGCAACCTCCAGCTCTTGGGCTTAGGCGAATGTCTTGCCTCGGCCTCCCGACTAGTTGGGACTACAAGGAACCTGCCACAACGCCCAGCTATTCACTTCAATTCTTTATAAACATCAAGCTTGATTTCCTATCTTGAAGTAACCGAGTAATTTTCAGTAGAATTCAATTTTCCAGTGTATATTTTATAAATATAATTTAAAATATTCTGACTATATTTTCAAAAGGCATAACTCACTATTTGGGAGATTAATCTTATAAAATATGAAGCTACTTATTGGCCTTGTTTTAGAGATATTTAGCTCTAGTTAGAATTATCAACTTATGAAATCCACCGTCCATCTCATTCTCTTAAAATAAATCTGAACTTTGAAGGAATTAATTGACTACTCCAAGCTCATACAATGAGTCAGTGCAGCAAAGGAGATGATGCTGCCTTCTTTTTATTGAATGTGTTAGACTATATTATTTTGTCTTAGAGAGTAAGTTTTTAATATCCTTTCATTAACTGAGCTTTCAAGTACTATCTATATACACATTTATAAGAGAGGAGGCAATTAAAAAGAAATTATTTCCTTCTAAGCAACAAGTTCACAAAATTAATGTAAACAAAAGTAAAATGAAGTTTTCTCCTTGTTTCTATTATTCTTTTGCTTAGAAGCAGAATAAATTGTGATGTGTAAAAGACTTGAAAGGCCTCACAGAATTTCACTGAAAGTAGGGTAGTTACCTATCAAATAGCTATTCAAAATGTCAGTTTTATAATATGAGCAAAAGGAATAAAAGCATGATTCACTTTTCATGAAAGGCCCATAAGTTTTGGAAATCAATAAAATGTGGTAGAGAAAACTTTTTAATAGTCATTTGTAAAATAATTCAATAGATGACAAGATAAAGATTTTGGAGGATTTCTACTTTACCTACAAAATATTTTTAAATAACCCAATGATTACCATCATTAAAACGAATAGCAAAACAAAATATATTTAATAGGAAGAGAAATTACTTGCTGTGTATTTGATTTATGTATGATTCTTTTTACAGTCCTGATGATAAGAGATATTTATAAAGTCGACCCTGAAATTACAACACTAAAAAAAAAATCATAGGAATATGGGACACAAACATAAAAAATTATTTTTGAAAAAATTGTTGAAGTAGCTGAGGACTAAAAGAGTGACAAGTGTGGCATTCAGACAGAGTGATTTGTAATTCACAATTTGCTTAGAGCATTGCTTCTCAAAGTGTTGTTCCAGACATCAGTATTAACCTGGGAATTTGAAAAAGATAAATTACTAGGCCCTGTTCAAGGATCAGAACTTCTGGAAGGGGGACTAGCCATCTGCACTTTTACACACCCTCTAGGTAATTCTGAGGGTTTAACATTTGAGAAAATCACTGGGCTGATAGTAAGGAGAAAATAAAAGAAGTTTCACAGGCCTTGAATGCATGAAGAAGAATTTGGAATTGAAAATTTTAAAAGATTACTTTGCATGGCAAATTATTTGGGAAATAGATTAGGAACAGATAAAGAACACAAATATTTATTTTATTTTCAGTTCTAAAAGAGAAAAAAAAATGAAGTTTATTTGTACAAAACACAGACAAAATGAGAGTACTCTGAGAATGGTTTATTCCAAGTAGGTGATATTTACTGAAAGGCAAAAACTGAGTAACAACAGCGATGATGAGCTAGCAAGCGGGATAAGCTGTAGATTCCACCTTAATATAAAGGAGTTTATTGCTCACATAACCTTCCAGTCTTTTATGCCAAGATAATTAAGGAGAGATAATTATACATTTATATAGGATAGCTTCATTATGCATAATAAAGGGAGTGAAACTACCTTGCCCTCACCTCTTAAAGCTTTATTATATAAAGTTCTGTCCTTCCTGGTTTCCTTAGAGGAATGAGAACAACTTATATAATGATTGTAAAAAAAAATCTTATTAAAAAATAGTCTAGGTTATTCTATATCATTAAGTAAATATAATTTAATGTTTCTGGAGAAAATAATTTTGATTTTCTTTCTTTTCTCCTGAATATTTATTTCTTTTGTTGAAGAAATATTTTTTTGAAGAAATAGTTTTTATTGTTGCTAAAATTTTAAAAGTATTTAAATCCTGACCTATAAATCAGAAATAAGTGGAAAGACTATATGAGCATATCACTATAGTAATTAGAATTATTATGAAAATTCTTACTAAGGCCAATGTGTTATCAAAATATTCAGAATTATAAATATTGCATTAAAAAGATTAAATGTTTTGAGTTAATTACCTTGTGCCAGTTGTGCACAATTTACTTCATCTTGGGTGTAATGGCACAAGTTAACTTGCCTGTTATGCCATGACTTGAACCGTTTACTATGCAAACAAAACAATACGTACGTACTAAACATGTACACAAATTTCAAGCAGAAGTTCCTCCAGGAGCATTTTTCAAAAAAATGAACTTTCTGAAGCATTTTGAGAAAGCTGAGAGAATATTCTCTGAGATTTAAGTTTATTATTGAATTTTATTTTGTAACAATAAGAGACTATAAATATAGGTTATTTATAGAGAAAAACATAAGTAATGCGTTACTTTCACAAGATTTTCATGCTGCTACTTGTTTTTGTACTTATTATAAAGCTAACGCAAACAAGTTGGGAAGACGTGGGCTGAGATGGATGTAAATGTAACTGATAACAGCTGTGCCACGGAAAGCAGAATGAAATTAAAGGATGCTGGCTCTAAAGATGTTGAAATATGGAATGTCAAAAAGGCACTAATATCAATTATCAAATGTTAAGCAGTAATTTAGTATGTATAAATTGTGTATGCTATAAGAGCATAATAATAGCAAATATCTCTGGAGTGATTCAACATGACAGGCGCCGGAAATATTTCTAAATGCTTCACATATATTACGTCATTTGGTTTTATAACAATCCTGTGAGCCAGGTCCATTTATTATGCCACTTCTATAGATCAGTAATCAAAGACACAAAAAGTTCAAGCAACTTGTTTAAGGTTACACAACGCAAAGATGAAGCTGCTATTGAAAGCTGGAAAACATTTTGCTGTGCTTCTGATATTAACCACTATGCTCTGCAATGTATGGATATATCACATATACATTAGATGTTGTGTTATATTTACAGCATTGTCATGATCATTTTTACTGAAGGATAATTTACCAGAAGATTTTATCAGCTGTAAGATTAAAAATATTAAGAATTTTTGTCATCATTTTTCAAATTCAGAAATTGTAACATTTCAGTGTAAGATGAAATGTGATTTCTAATCACAAATAAGGGAAGAAATATCTTTCATCTTTATACCTTTCGTCAATATATGGTCATTCACCAAATGGTATTAAACAATCCAGTGACTATTTATTCTTTTGTATTGAAAAAGCTAAAAATAATGAAAGTCAAATTTCAGAGGTGATTTTTTCTTTGAATTTAAAAGACCATATAGAATCCTAATTTGCTTCATTTTTTTCACTAGGTAGGTAAACATAAAATTTTCATTTCACATTATGACTTTTAAAAGACTCTAATGAATATAAACGCTTTATCCCATGCTTTTAAACATTCATATGATAACATTAGTAACTCCATGGATGAACACATGCATAAATGTAAGTGCCTTTAGTATTTAGGAATAAAATTTATTCCCGAATAGTGTAAGACATATATTCTAATCTAATTATTTTCTTCATGGACTTCATAATATGTAAAAATTATCAAAATATTTAAAAATCTATGTAATTATTCAGCATTAAATGTTAAAATAGAGATACAGATACCTGTTGCAATAAAAAACCTATAAAATATGTAACAAGACATTCATTCTCTCTTGGAAAATCATTTGCAATAGAAAATTTCTGAGGTATTCTTAATTAAAGACAACATTCCTTTTATCAGATGAATGTTAGAAAAATATAACTCCGGATATTATATGTTAAAGAGAAGCATAATGAAATCCTAGCCAAAAGTTAATAAAAATTAAATAACATATTTATATTAGAATTATTTAGAAAATAGAAAATGTAGAAAATAGGAAATGCTACATTGGTACCCTAGAAAGATAACACATGGAAAAACAGCTCAATCAGATATTGTCATTTTGTATAAAACTATTATGGTATAACGTTTAAAGATTGGTAATAAATAGCCAAGCACAGAAGCATGTAGACCATAAACGCTTTTAAAAAGTGAACCTCCAATATTCATCATAAGTTTGTAGATGCATAATTTTTCCCCCGATGTGGTTTACAAACCATAACTGCTTTCTACAAAGATGATGACAGAATTTTAACAAACATGTTTAAAATTGTTTTCTTAAGCTGATTAATCTTTTGCATTTTAAAACTATTGTTTGCTCTACAATAAATGACAGAAGAGGGTAAATTCCCTTCAACACTGACAATTATTTAAAAATATTTTATAGCTTAGGAAAGTAAATTGAATGCCAGTTAATTTCCATCTAATGAGATCTAACAACTTTATTTTATTTAGCGACCATTTATTGTTTAATTTTATAGAACATTTAAATCTTTTACAGGCCCATGTCAGCCCTATTATAAAGAGTCTGAGGAGGAGGGGGGATGGAGCACATGATTTGGAAGGTATTTTTAAACCAGTGATCTATAATTGTCAGCCAACTGAAATATTTAATTCATTTTCTCTTGAAGCTATTGTTTCTTTGGAAGGGTAATTTGCTGTTTAAATGGAGAGTTGATGCTTGCTCCCCTCAAGGCTCCTAGGGAAAACAGTTGAAGAACACAGTTTAAACTGGTTCTTGTTGTTTCCACTGGAGTCTTAACATTTACTTGCTTTTATTGATCTGAGGCTTATGAAGTAAGTCTGATAACTTAGTATTGTACAGTCTAGTGATTTAGACCTGTAGTCTTTAAATAGTGTGAGTCCTTGGAGAACGGTAAGGCTAGACACGATTAATAATATTCTTAATAATTTGCTTCTTTCCAATCTTTTGTGTTTCTAAATTCAAAAGATGGTGAGTATTTTGAAATATATAACTTTGTGCTGAAAGACGTGATTAAGCATGGATAATATTATTTATCTCAGAAAGATATATTATAGAAACTGATTCAAATTGACATATTTTTTGTGGCATATACCATCATCTGGGTATCTTATGTTTATTTTTGCTTTGAGCCTTGATAACCGATTCGGAGAGAAGAAGCATGTGCTGGCCGCCTTACTAATCTCCTTGCATCAAAAGTAACTATTTGCCATCTCATAATTATTAATAGAAATCTGTTGAGGTTTTTGCTTAGGCTTTTTCCTGACAAAAAGAAAATGATATGGATTTTTCTCTCATCTTCTCTTCCTTCTACATTAAAGGTAGATCTGAGGCAAGAAGCTGAAGCATCTTATAGGGCACCAGGAGGCAGTGAATATGAGAAAAAGAATTATGGAAATGTTTCCCATGATACTGTTGAATTCACAGCAGCCTCTAGTTTTGCCTGATTTTATTGTACAGTTTTAAAAAACTCACAATTTCTAAGAGACAACAAAACCTAAACTGATTTGCTTTTTGTTTTTTAATATTTATTTTTATTTTTTTGGACAAAATCTCACTCTGTTGCTCCAGACTTGAACAGCTTAGCTCACAGCACCTTCAAACTCCTGGGTTCAAGAGATCCTCCTGCCTTAGCTTCCAGAGTAGCTGGGATGATAGGTGCCACCCACTAGGACCAGCTAATTCTTTTGTATTTGTAGTAGAGATAGGGTCTTGCCCTTGCTCAGGTTGGCCTTGAACTCCTGAGCTCCAGTGATCCTTTTACCTCAGGCTCTGAGTACTAGGATTATAGGCATGAACCACCACACCTGGTCAGCTGATCATTGTTTTTTTTTTTTTTTTAATATTGACTGAAATATAGTATATACCCAGTAGAATCCATAAATCGCATGTACCAATAGCATTTTTTTTCAACAGTGCAAATTTTATAGCGGTAACCTGACCATGGATTCACCAGGACGTGACTGCAGGAAGACAGGTGGAGAGTCTTTCCAACCTTCCCATTGCCTCTTTCCAATCTTTTGTGTCATCTAAATTCAAAAGATGGTGAGTATTTTGAAATATATATTGCTTTGTGATGAAAGACATGATTAAGCATGGATAATTTTGTTTTTAATCTCACAAAGATATATTACAGAGACTGATGTAAATTGACTTATTTTTTACCGCATATACCATCATTGGGGTATCTTTTTTTTTCTTCCCCCCCACGCTGTGTGTGCCCAGCACCATGCTGCTTCTCCCGTTGTTTGATTTTCTGACTAGGGTGATGGTGGTTTCCCAGAGTCCCAGCAGCTACACTTACATTTAGAAAGAGTTGTAGCCTAGCCCTACAGCATGAACGTTGGTAAATGGTAATAAAAGGATATGAGAAAGCTGAAGGCTGAAGGCTTAGCTCCAGCTGACTTCAGACGCTCACTAGTTCATGTCATCTTCCTGAAGTTTCCCACCAAGTCGAGTGAACCATCCAGTGTGCTCTCAGGAACGGAGTCTGCGTCAGTTCTGCCCCTAACTGTCCTTGCAAAGCCACCCTCTTCTTTCCTGTCTCGATTCCATCTGTCCCTTATTTTGGCTTCCCAGGGGCCACACTTCCCATAAAGTCATAGCTTGTGTATCTTGCCTCAGGACATATTTTCTAGAGAATCTGGATTAAAAAAGAGCAATCAGGTTGGAAAATAGTTCTCTGAAATAATACTTTATTGTATTCACTTAGACGTGTTGCAACTTTCTCTTTCCATGTCCATTGTAGAAGTGAATTCTCCTTACTGCCATTTTATTTAATAAAAATGTTCTATGACATTCCTGGAACAATGAATTCATCAGTCAACGCGGCTCTTCCCACTCCTGCTCCACACCAGTGATTACCTTGACCACTCTCTTTGTTTATAGTTTATAAAGGTGTTTGTAATATTATTTTCAGATAAATACCTTATCCATATTTTCAATAGTTCCTTTTTTTCCTTTTCTTTCTTTTTTTTTTTTTTTTAGGAGACAGAGTGTCACTTTGTCACCCTTGGTAGAGTGCTGTGGCATAATAGCTCACAGCAACTTCAAACTCTTGGGCTTAAGCGATTCTCTTACCTCAGCCTCCAGAGTAGCTGGGACTATAGGCACCCGCCACAATGCCTGGCTCTTTTTAGACGTGGGATCTCGCTGTAGCTCAGGCTGGTCTCAAACTCAAGAGCTTAGGGGATCCGCCCTCCTCAGCCTCCCAGAGTGTTGGGATTGTAGGCTCAACATTTCTTTAATATTTTTAAGCTTCTTGAATCTTATTGAAGCATGAAATAAAAATAATTGAAATATTTTTCTTAAAGCTCCTAGTACTCTGTAATTTTATTAAACAATATTGAAGGATGATAAAACATCTATGTATAACAGGCATCTGTGAACAGTTGATCCCTGAGCCGCACAGATTTGAATTGTGCAAGTCCAGTTATGTGCAGATTTTCTTCTCCCTCTGCCTCCTGCAAGGCAGCAAGACCAGCTGCTCATTTCCCTACTTCTCAGGCTAGTCAACATGAAGACTAGACAGAATGAGAACGTCACTCATGAATGTCATGATGATCTACTTCACTTAATCTAAAGATGTTGTTATAACATTGTATTATGTACATTAAATATGTAGGAAATTCATTTTCCTTATGATTTTGCTTCATAATAATTATTTTCTCTGGCTTACTTTATTGCAAGAATACAGTACACAATATGTATACAAAACACGTGACTGCTTATAGTATCAGTAAGGCTGACAAGAGTATGCTATTAGTCGTTTACTTTCCGGAAAGTCAAAAGTTATACACGGATCTTTGACAGGACCAGAAGTCAGCTCCCAAACCCCACATATTCAAGGGCTCATATATACATATACACAATACATGAATACATGTATATATACAAATTTTCTTAAAATTATGAAAATAAATAATGGCATTTATTTAACAGCCATTTCATTTGACTAGAAGATAAGTTTGAGCCCTAGTCCATTTCTATACTAATTTCCATCAAGCTGGTACCTATAGATAGAGTCTCCTAAGTATGTCTTCTTTCTGGGCTGTACAAGGGTAATCAGAAAGTAATCAGGATTAAAAAAAAACTGAATTTCCTTAAACAGGTATCAAATAGTAGGGGAATAATTCAAGGAAGGTTAAGGCTTGTCACATCTTGTAGGAGGTTCTGAATAGAAATCTTTCCATGGAGCACAGTTAATTTAATTTGAATTTAAAATTTTGGCTCCTTATTGACCCCCTTATTTTAAAACTGTGAACTGAGGACTTAATGGATTTTTTTTTAACTTAATGAGAATCTGGTTTAAACTGTACACCCACTCCTGGAAGAAAACCTTTTACAGGTGTAGCAGATGAGTTACTATTAACTATTTTATAATGCAGTAGAAATATCTTACATACTGTGAATATGTATGTTTGTCAAGGTAGGAGATGCAATTCCCTAAAACCACATCAGGTTAGAATGACAAAGTTTTGGACCAAACATCTATAGAACAGAAGGCAATGAGAATGGTATTATTAAAATATAAAAATAATGCAGAATCACAAGGAATCTTCGAATTTAGCATGCTAAAAATCATACAATACAAATTGCTACAGTAATCTCTGAAAAGTCTTAATAACTTTGCATTAAGATCTTGAGACAGCAAATTATAGTTTGGAGCTGTTGTAAATTATTAGAGTTTAGTAATGTTGTACAGTTTTTACACAGTCCTTTTTTGACACGATTCTTTTTCCCAACTGAAATAAAACATCTAATTCCTCTTCCACATCACAGCCCCATAAAACATCTATTTCCTCTTCCACATCACAGCCCCATAAAAATTCTAAATTAGCCATCCATAATAATAGGTAACACTGGGTACTTACTAAATACCAGACACAATTCCAAGGGTTTGTCTGAATCAGTTCAATTATTTCTATTTTATAAGGTAGACGCTACTTTAAGGAACATAGAGGTTAAGTCGTCTTTTGTCTTAACACTAGTAAGCTCTGAAGATAGATTCAAATTCACACTAGGTTTCCAGCTCTGAGTTTTTAAGGCTGACACTATATCACTTCTTTCCAAAAAGTCATTTTTTTCTAGAGTTTATTTGTCTCCTTTGTAGTTTAAAGGAAATCATATGCTTAAAAATGTTGGACAGGTAAATACAAAGTAAATATTAATGTGTATATTTTCAATTCCCTATGTCCATGTATCCATTAGAAAATATGTTTAAAGAAAACAAGTATATAAAAAAAAGGCAAAAAACCTCAGAAAGTTATCTGTAATGTCACCACTCAAAACATCTTAAATAAAATAGTCTGTTCCATTCTGAACTGAAAAATATGCCTATCACAAGGGTATCATCTAAGTCTTTGCTGACTCTTTTAAAGCTTATTCTCTCCATACCCTCAACTGATGCTCATACTAATAAATGCTCTTGAACAAAAGTTATAATATAGATTAGGATGTTGAAGGAAACTATTAGAATCATAAAAAAAAAAAAGAATCCCATTCAAAGTCCTAATTTGAGCACATTTTCAATGGGACTGTTGATGCATTTCCTTTGGAAGTCACTTTTCTCTCTCCTTATCAAAAAACTAACCTTCATCACAGAACTAATATTCACATAGGCATGTCTTAAGTTTAAATCTTTGATCCAGTGAGAGTCTAAACTTACAAACCATCCATTTACTTACCGGATTAGAGGAAATGATCTAATTGGTGATATCCAAAGTGCCATTTTCACTCTCAAATTCTGGCAAAATCTGTGTTTAATGAGACGTCACAATGAGTAGTTTATGTTGCAGAGGTGATTGTAAGACCATTAAATAAATATTTCAAAACAAAACAGTGAAATCCTGTACTGAATATTGAGTAAGGGAAAAAGAATGTAGGATTGCTGTTCTTGGCTCACCAATGGTTTTGGGATTTAGAGAAATAAAGAGAGTATAAATAAAGAAATGTAATATTGAAAGTCTTGCATGAGAAGACAGATGAAAAATAAACTATTAATTTAGCAGCGACTTTAATCATAATTAAAGGAATATAAGAAAGTTATCTCCCAGACCAAAAAAAAAAAAGTGCAACAAGGTTCCATATCTCCTCTCTTAAAAAACAAGTCCTAATAAAAAAATCTTTGAACATGAAGTTCATTGACTTGAATTCAACGCTATATCCAGCAGAGAATGATGGGATGCTCTTGGGCAGGCCAATTAAAGATCCAGGCTTGTCTCCAAGTGTGAAAATATGTCCTCTTGTGCTTATATATCATGGTCAAATGAAATATTCCCTTTTGATAGGTCTGGAAACTAAATTATAATGTACTTTTGTATACCATTTTAAAGCAACTGCTCCCCCTCAAAAAAATTAAATAACCGAGCATGCTTTTTTGTCATGTTCAAGGAAACATGAGTTGGATTGTCAAGATACTTGAATTTTAGTCCTGGTGGCTTCATAATCTGAGTTGTGACTTCTACAAGTTCTTTTATAAAGCAAGTGAAATTCAATAAGGTGATTTCTCATATGCATTCTTTTTCTATGAATTAAATATTATGTAATGAGAGGGAGAGTGTTGTACTACTAAAAATAATGTATTTGTTGGTATTTTTTCATTCAATAATTTTTTTATTCTTTATTAAATCATAACTATGTACATTAATGCATTTATGGGATAGGATGTGCTGATTTGAGATACAATGTGGAATGCTTACATCCAGCTGATTAATACAACCATCTCCTCGCTTACTTATTTGTTGTGGCAAGACATTTATACTCTATTTTTAATAGTTTTGAAATGTATCATTGCATTATGCACATTAGGCGAGGTCCCCCAAATACTCTCCCTCCTCCTGACCTTCCCCCCTCTCTTCCCCTCTCTTCTTCCTTCCTTCTTTCTGGACTAAAGTTATGTTTTATCATCCTTATGAATGTGTGGGTAATTATATACCAATTTCGTAGTAGCATTGAGTACATTAGATTCTTTTTTCCCCCATTAAGATACTTTACTAAGAAGAATATGTTCCAGCACCATCCAGGTAACCATAAAAGATGTGAAGTCTCCATCTTTTTTATGGCTGCACAGTATTCCATGGCATACTATACCACAATTTGTTAATCCATTTGTGGGTTGCTGGGCACGTGGGCTGTTTCTGTGACTTGGAAATTATGAAATGGGCTGCAGTAAACATTCTGGTGCAGATGTCTTTGTTGTAAAATAATTTTTGATCATCTGGGTATATACCTCAAAGAGGAATTGCAGGATCAAATGATAGGTCCAATTTTAGTTCCTTGAGTATTCTCCAAACTTCTTTCCAAAAAAGGTCGTATTAGCTTGAATTCTCACCAGCAGTGTACAAGTGAAGAAGACAGGTGCATGGCCTACAAATACATGTCTTTCTCTATGAAATGTATATATATTTTTTATATTCCATCAATCATTGATTGATGATCATATGAATTTTGTTTTTCTTCCTCCAACTATGTTTTTATGCAAAAACCACAGTGTCTCAATTACTTACAGCTTTATAAGAAGTCATGAAATCAGGTATTGTAAGCCCTACAGCATTGTTTTTTTTGTAAAATTGCTTTAGCTTTTCCAGGTCTTACCTACAACCGTGGTTAAAGATGCAAACACCCTCAGTTCCCTCACCCAGGGACCTTGCTTAATGCCTGGGAAATCTGCCCTTCCCACACACTAGTTTACCTCTTCTCCTCCGGGGACTTCGTGCTCAGAAAAGCCAAAGAATCTCGTCACAGTGACATGGGCTTTGGCCCGACCCTTCCTGCTGTTTTGCAGTCCTTTGAGGGTTTGGTCTTGATTTCCCAGCATGCTTCCCTCGTGGGGCGTTCCGAAGCTGAAAGAATCATGATGCTTAAACTAACGACCCTCACCCAGCTGCTAGCAGATGACTTTGCCCAACATACTACTGATAAAATTGAACATCTTTCATCTTACATCCATGACATTTTAGTATTTTGTAATTTTTTTTCCTTCCTTAAGATGTCTTCCCTTCTAAGTAAACTCTCTCCGCCTTTGCACTTAATTCTGTCCCCCAACTCCCCCTCTTTTTCCTCCAGGTTCACGCCCCTCTTCCTGCCGCAGGTGGCCCGGGTGCACCTGTCTCTTTTTCCAGTTCCCTCTGCAGCTGCCAGCCCCAGGTGGGCTCCAGCTGACATGCCCAGGTGACATTTGGTGGCCCTCGGTTCTGCTTCATGGCTTTCCTATTGATACCAGGGCTTCAAGTACTGTGAGACCCTGTTGGTCGTCATGCATTGGCAGCTAGAAAGTGTAGGGGCTGTTAACGCCCATGGTATAAACCTTCCTGTTATGGGAGGTGGGAACCAGGAATTGTCTGTTTTTCTCCCATACGGATTACTGGAGACAGCTTTTGTGGCGATTTACAAGTCAGCTGTTCGAGACTGAGAAATGTTTTGCTCAGAGCTCTGGCCAGCTCAATCATACACCCTTAAATTGGCTTTGCCATTTTTCCTTGCCCGTCACTGCTTCTTCTGTGATTGTACAGCTGATGAAGTAGCACCGCACATACCTTTGCTTCAAGCTTTGCATTTTGAAACTGCTGAAGCTGCCGTGGAAGCAGGCGTGGCTGTGGATAGCACACCCTCGGGACAGATTTGGGGAGTTGGATTATTGCCGTGGTGATCTGATTTCTGGTGGTAAACATATGTAAATAACGTGCTGCACCGCAGTGACCGAGACTTCCTCTTGGGGTTAACTGGGATGAGGTGCAGGTAGGAGGAGAGGCTTTGGCGTCTGTGGGGGCTGCAAACTGAAGACTCCCCTGCCCAGATGGGGGGTGCTGTGTTCCACTTAGCATCCCCACCCACTAAGAGGTGAAGTGTTCCGGGCATCTTCGGATTTTAGAAACAACATATATCATATTTATGAATATTTTCTTCAATCCAATTATTGCATTACTTTAAAAGTTGCCAGTTTTTAGCACAGTCCAGGACAAGAAGGGGCTCTTTGGCATGTGCTGACCGTGTCCAGCCTCCTGCCCCTGGAGCTCTGTGGCCAGCAGATCTGAGAGTGCCGTTGGTATCTGTGGTTTGTAAGGACGGCGAGGAGGGGGTCTCTGGCAAGGCCCCACAGGAATTCTGCAGTGAAGACACCTATTTAAGAGAATGAAAATATGGAATAAGTTCCCACCTGTTATGGAGAACTGTTCTCCATTGTGGAGTAGATGGTCGCGTGATCCTGGTGCTGGCAGGGAGTGGTTACTGGGCCACAGGGCACCAAGTACCCCTGGGACAGCAGCTCCCCTTTGTGAGCTGGACATTGGTAAACCTACCAAATCTAAGGTGAGCCAGACACAGCAGCAATCCACTTGACAATGGAAATAGTTAGCCCTAACGGGTACAGATGACACAAGATGTTTTAAGAACTGGTGACACAGACTCCCTCGTCACATCTCCTTAATGCCCTGGCTCCTTTCCTCTGTCCATACCCATGGCCTTGTGGAGGATTCCCTATGAAGCATTTAAGAAGGAAACGAGCTGGGCATGGCTCATGAATTCGTAGCAGGGTGTGCCTGTACTGGCCAAAAGTGGACGTCTGCCACCTTAACCTCACACAGGAATCCCCTGAAGGACAAAGGCCCAGAAAGGTTTTCTTAATGACCAGAGCTTTCTGCTTCAGGCTCTGCTTTCTGGGAAAACATCAGCTCTCCACCTTCAAAGATGTGCACGTGGTTCCTGTCCCTTCTACTGGCTGCTAAGTTCAAGGTGAGGGCTTCCAGAGGCCATGATTCCAAGTCACATTTTAGGTTCCAGCTCTGCAAAGGACACACCCTCAATGCAAACAAAGTCTGGGTTGGCGAAGTTCAAAGTTAGCTCAAAGGCCAAAAAAAAGTTGGAAAGGCAAAGCTCGGCCTAGGAAAAGAGAGTGTAGGTGGGAAAGTAAATACACGTTGGTGGACGGTATGTTCACAGGATAACTGTACGTGCCCCTTCTGTGCACCCCAGACGTCCATCTCGTAGCCAAATTACTCTTGTTGTCATTTGTCATAAATTTTCACAATTTAAAGCAGTGTTTTGATGAGAAAGAGGTCACAGAAGATGTTCAGGAAAATGAATTTTCATGGTCCTATGAGTTTAGGAAATACAATATAATATGTCTTCCCTTTTGAAAATTTGTCAGGCTCATTTACATATTAAAGGCTTTAAAAAGGAAGTGGAAAGCAGTAAAAAGATACTCTCGTCCTTATTTAATTCAGTAATTGCCAAACGTATGAGCTACACAATTCCATTTTATCTTTGTTTTAAATACCATTTCCCCCTATCCCCTGCAAATGTTCCCTCTCTTATTCAGTGAGAAATAAAAGTCATGTTGATAACTTTGAAGTATCTGTGTGGTACATTTGGGTTCACAGGATTTTAGAGTTGAAGGGACCTTAGAGAATATCTAATCTATTGGGTCACAACAATTATCACCAAAAAATTTTATTTACATCTTTCTCTATGCATACAAATTTGTAAAAATGTGCTCTAGCACTTAGTAAATGCTAATGTTTTCTCTTTTTTTTTTTCAGAAAAGGAGTCTATAGCTGCCTTTCACGTCCTTTGCTTAGCATTAAGTTATGTATTTATTTTGGTAGTTTGATAAAACCTTCACAAAAAAAAAAATCAAAGCATCTTGACATTTTAGTTGGCAGATTTTAAATGTTTTAAATGATTTCTTATTGTAAAAAAATTATTATTTCCATGATTTCCTATATTATGTCCATCCTCAACTCCATCCTGATTACACGCCTCTGTTTCAAAAAGTTGAGTGTCTTAGACCCACTGCTGTTCGCTAGAACTCAGAGCCCATAATTCCCTCAACAATAGCTTTCTGTTGCCCTCGATGTTTCTGTAAAGCAGGAGCTGGCAAAGTTTTTCTGTAAAGAACCAGATAATAAATATTTTAGTCCTTGTAGGTCATAAATGTCGTTCAGTTTTGCTGTTGTAGTGCAAAAGCAGTGATAGACAATGTGTAAACAAGGGATATGATTGTGTTCCCATAGAACTTTATTCACAGAAACAGGCCACAGGCCACATCTGCCCTGTGAGCCGAAGCTTGCCCGTCTTCCCCTAGACAACTCCTTTATTCTCTTGCCTGATGATCAGGATTACCTGGTGTATGGGGTAAAATGCAGATTTCACTGCCCCTTTTCTGACTTAGGAAAGGCCCAGAAGTCTGTGCTTTTTTCAAATACAGTAGGCGATTTTGTTTCAAAGGGATAAGTTTGTGAATCATCAGTCTTGGGTATAGTTATTCTTTGTTTTATACTATTAGAAAAGCACATGTGTTAATTTCCAGGCATAACCCACTAATAATAAATTTTTGAATTTGTACCAGATCAAGTTTCAGTCAAAGGAACTTTAATATTCAGGCTTCAGTTTGTTTCAGCAGATTTATTTGACTCAAATCATTGATTTCTGGTTTAGTTTATATTTCTAGTTTTTACATGAACTCTTAGATGATTTATTCCTGGTTCATTTGTGGTTCTTCAGCTTGAATAGCTCAAGAATCAATTCCTAGTCCTTGTAGGTCATAAATGTGACCTACACATTTATAAGCCTCTCTGCTTATTTTGTTGCATACAAAGATATCAGGTTGACCTACAACATAGTTCTAATAAATAAATGTACAAAGCCTTGTGGTGTCTCAGGAGTATCCACAGAGCCTGAATACTTCTGCTGTGCTCTGCGCCTTCTGCACACCAGGAGCTGCAGAATCATTCTCTGTAGGATTTGATGCCTGTTTGAGAAGATACATATTAATATACACATGTGTATATATGTACATATATATTACATGAGTGTATATATGACATGTCTATACACAGATTCAGTCTAACCTCACAAAAGAAATGATTTTTAGTTGGAAGTGAAGTTTATAAAGCAATTAAAAGGTAATGTGATATCGTATAGTTGAAAAGGTACATTTTTCTCAGTTTATATTTATATGCCTGGTAGGTAGGTCTTTCCTTCTCATTTATAGCTAAAGAAACTGAGGCTGAAATTACACATCCTGTAAATGGAACTGAGACATAAGGTCAAGACTTTAAATGTCAAATTCTGTATTCTTTTTGGTAGAATCCAGGAGGGGCCAGTAAAAGAGGCATAAGAACAGAAGCTAGGAGAAGTAACAAGGAACACTTTTCATCACCCTTCTCGTCAATGATCTCTGATCAGAGGGAATCCTAGACTCTTAAGAGCTACTTCTCCACTGCCTTATAACAAAGCTTGAAAAAAATACCTCCAAATACCTCCAATCTTCTGACTCTCTCGGATAAAACTCTTTGCAGCATTGAAGGGCCCTTCTATGCTTGAGAAGCCGAGATCAAGGGTCCACACTTGAAAAGGATGAGGAGGGATTTGGGAGACAGGACAACCTGGCCAATTTGGAAGAAAGGGATTCTTATATATATTTAGTAGAGAGCTGGGTCCTCACTTGTCTTCTCTATAAAGTCTGTCCAAGTCGTCCTTGTCGTAGCTTTCTGAAAACCTGGTCGAATCTCCTTTGAGTCCTCGTAAGGAGTTTTCATCGTCCTGACACCTGCCTCACGCAGACCTCTTGTAAGAAGCCGCAGCATCTCTGAAGATAACTGTTTTGTCGCCGTGTTCCTTACCCACTAGGGCCTAACCAGAGCACAGCATCTAATGTGTAGAGCTGAGTGAATAAACACAAGAAAGAAGGAAGAAATAGATGGGGGAGAGGGCGGGGGAAGTAAAGACAAAAAGAGAGAAAAGAGAACAGGAGAAGTTGAATGTCCACAGAGCACAGGACACATGTGGCAGTGTTAACTGGCCGAGGAACATCTACTGTGGTATTTCTGCCTCTTCTATTCTCTACATCTTTCCTGTTTCAAACCTAAGTGAAAGTGGAATTACCTCCCCAAAGTCCTTTGCCTTCTGAGCGTTCCAGCTGGCTGGTGACCCTATTGATGAGGGTGAATTTCCTTTTCCCCAGATAAACTCAAGCACCTGGAGCTAGAGCTGTTTTTCTGGGGGAGTTCTTTTCTCTTTAGCATGTTCCCCTGATCGCAGCCTCTCTGCTTATTTTGTTGCATACGAAAATATCAGATTGACCTACAACATAGTTCTAATAAATAAATTGTGGTGTCTCGGGAGTATCCACAGAGCCTGAATACTTCTGCTGTGCTCTGCGCCATCTGCACACCAGGTAAGACTCAGCTGCCTCGCCTTACCCAGGATGATTCTCTCACTGCCAATGGATGGAAAAATTGCAGTTCACAAACTTATCCAAAATACTACCCCAGTGGGTATTCTTACTCTTGTTAACATTCTTTTTCTGCCTTTCAAAATGGTTTCTCCTATGGCATCTTAGAAGAAAATTACATAGTCCTTCAACTCCCTTAAAAGTTCCTGTTTTCCTGTTACATGATTTTATTCAATTTATCTTTTTTTACTTTTAATTATTATAGGCACATACTACATAATAGTTTCATAGCTTTATGTGACATTTAGATACAGGCAGGAAGTATGTATTAATCCAATTAGGGTAAATGGTGTATTTATCACCTCGTGCATTTATCATTTATTTCTGTTAAGAATATTCTATTTCCACTCTTTTAATTATTTTAAAGTATATCCTAACTTATTATTGACATATAATCACTTTGTTGTGCCATCAAATATTTTTCATTCTCTCTAACTCACCATATTTTTGCACCTATCTCCCACACTTGATCCACCCCCCCACTACCTAGCCCAGCCTCTGGTAACCATTATTCTTCTCCCCGATCTTCATGAGATCAAATGTTTTTAATATTTGGCTCCCACATTTGAATGAACATTTGCAAGATCTGTCTTTCTGTGCTTGGCTTGTTTCACTTGACATAAAGTTCTGCAGTTTCGTCCATGTCGTTGCAAATAGCAACTTGTCATTCTTCTGTGGCTAGATAAATAGATATTCATTGTCTATATGCACAGCGGTTTCCTTATCCATTTGTCTATGGAGAGACACGTGAGTCAACTCCAACCTTGGCTGTTGTGAATAGTGCTGCAATAAACAGGAGAGCGCAGATATCTTTTTGTTTTTCTTTTGAGACAGAGTCTCACTATGTTGCCCTTGGCAGAGTGCTGTGGCGTCACAGCTCACAGCAACCTCAAACTCTTGGGCTTAAGTGATTCTCTTGCTTCAGCCTCCCAAGTAGCTGGGAGGCCCGCCACAAAGCCTAGCTATCTTTTTGTTGTAGTTGTCATTGTTGTTTTTAGCAGGTTTGGGCCGGGTTCGAACCTGCCAGCCCCAGTGTATGTGGCCGGCGCCCTAACACTGTGCTATGGGCACCAAGCCCAGATGTCTTTTTGATATATTGATTTCCCTTCCCTTGGTCTTTGGTTCTTTGGTCACTGTGGCAGTCTCAGCACTAGGGATGCCCCAAGCCCAGGAATGCCGTGACTGTTGCAGACTCCTGGTGGGACTGCCCGGAGGGACTTGGGTAAGAGATGGGAGAATTGCGGATCGCCAGGCAAAGTCTCTCACTCTCTCTCACTTTCTGGGCTGGGCCTATGGGGGAGGAGTGACATGGGCACTCCGTGTGGCCACCAGCACCAGGTGGTCCTGAGCCACACTAGCACTGGTTTGGCCCCTACCACCAGTGTTTCACTGGGTCACGCGCACCCCAAGTCTCCAGACGTTGTGCCAGCACAGCTGCAGGAATTGCCCAAGGACTGCAGCCTTTCTGGCCCAACTGCCTTATGATTTTATTTCGGTCCCAGATTGCTTTCCATCAGCTGGTGGTGGGGCCACCCCCAACTCAAGTTTCAGGAAGGAGGATTTTCCTCTGGCCAGGCTGGTCTAAACGATCCCGCTGGTAACACTGGCAGATTTCTGCCCTGTGCTGTGTCCCCCATAGCAGGGCGGCCCTGAGTTTCAGGATGAAGTTGGTTCTTCTTCCCCCAGGCACACAGATTTCCTTCCTTGATATGAAGTTGAAACCAGGTAGTCTGATCACTCGCCTGCGTTTTGGTTCTTCGGGAAAGCGCTTGCTCATGTGATGGTTACTGAGTCTGGTGTTGTGTGGAAGGACGAAGCTGGAGGTTTCTGTTGAGCCGGATTGCTCCACCCCACCCCATTCTGTGACTTTCATTGCATTCTTATTTCATGAGAAGCACAATTGTATAAAAGAGCCCCTCGAAGTCTGCAAGAGACTCTGCTCCGTTCAGCTTCTGCTACCCAGACAAGTTATGCAGCTGTTTGGCGTCTGTGTTTCCAAATCTGCAAAGCAGTTTCAAAGGATGGACGGTGTTTCGGTCCCTTTTTGCCTGACTGGCACCCAGGGTAAAAACCAGGCTGCTGTAGCAGGAGTTTAAACACCTGTTTCCTGAGTGACAGAAGGCACAGCATCAAAATGTGGAAGCAGAGAGGAGAGGCCGCAGAGGGTGGGTAGAGGGCAGATGGATCCGGGCTGGCTTCTGTTTCTGTAGACCCATGAGTCTTCCTTCATTTGATGTTATGATTAAAAGGACACTAAAAATCATTTCCTTATTCAAAGACCACAGGAAGAAACATTTAGCAATTAAGATCTGTTTCATTAGCTGATGCGGGTATTTCTCACTTAGCAGTAGACCCTTCACTTGTTTTTAACAATGCCAGCATCCCTTAGTAACAAATTAGTAAATTGTGTGTTTTCCCACTTGCTTCAAAATGTGTTTTCTGCTTCTCATCATAAAATAATGAACTCAACCTTAATGACAAAATAAATAGGAGTGGCACTGGTGGTGAGCCACACACTCAAATAAAATTCCACTTAATCATCGACTAAAATGATTGCAGAAATATTTAATGGGAAAATGTAACCGCATTTGTTTTTCCCTTTGCCACAACATCTTATGCCAGTTCTTACAAACTTTAGGTAATTAATGTGATTAGAAAAATTGGATACAAAATTTAGACTCTGGAGCCACCTCCAGAGTTTTTAAATTCCTTTTAAGTCTGGAACAGAGCCTATTTATGTTTTTAAAGAAATGGATTGCTTTAACCGTGGCAATAATTCAAAGTTGTTTTCATTGTCTTTTTTTAAAAACCTAACACAATCATTATTTGACTCGCAAGCTAGATTTTAGCTCCCCATACTAATTATATTGCTCAAGAATTCTACCATGAGAGAGCTGCCTCAGAATGACTATTATTGCATAACGTGGTCTCTTGACATGAATTTTCCGCTATCTCCTTAAAGATAACAGCATCTAATGATGTGGAATCCAAAATCGCCAAGCAACCACCTGCCAGGGCGGGCATCTTGCTGTGAGCAAGCTGCAGTGTGGAAAACATAAAATGTGTCCTGTGGAATAATCGTGTGAGGTGAGAAATTGGGTGACCTCCCCTCTCTCTTCAGCCACCTTCATTTAGACTGTTTGGAATAAACAGGCCACTGCATTTTTGCTTCTTTAGGGGGTCTAAAAACCACTGGTGTTTTTCTTTTGAAAAATTAAGAAAACCTACAGGAATGGGAGCGTAAATCCCCCTTTACACCTACAGTAGGCGGTTAACGTTTACTTTCTCTTCCTCCTCCGTATCTGTGGACCTAATTGTACTTTTTGGCTGAATCTCTGAAAGTAAGTTTGAGGCATTGCAATACCTATACCATGTATTTCAGTGTCTCTTCTAATTACAAAAAACTTTCAGGTACACAAATGCGACACCGTGATTGCAGCCCACTTATTGGATATTGATAAGATGATACAAGCCCTATTCACTGCTTCCTTCTCCTCAAACTGACCTGTGGCTTGCTTTACTTCTTTCCTCCAGGTCACAGTCCAGAACTACGTACGGCAGTTGGTTGTCATCTCTCTTTAGTTTCTTTTGGTCTTGATTCATCTGTCCACTGGGGTTTCTTTTTCTTCTTCTCCTCTCTCCCCTTCCCCTCCTCCTCCTCCACCTTCTCCTTCAACTTTATCTTCATTTTCATCTTCCTCCCTCTCCATCTTCACCTTTGAAGATACTTTCATTTTGGCTAAGAACAGAACCATGTTTGACGATATCCTCCAACCTGGATACAACATATTTTCTCCCAGGTTAAACATTTTTCCAAGAATATCTATATGAATGCATTTCTCACCACTGGCTTTAGACGTTAGCTAACGCCAATTTGTGCCCTTGTGGGTGATTTTGCAGAAGAGTAAAATCATTGTAAATCATGTAAAATCATTTCTCATTGTGTGTGTTTTCTTTTCTTGGGTTGTTTCCTGATCTTAGTACTAATATAAACCCGTGGATTCTTTCTATACTCAATGTGTAATAGATCATTACTATTTTTCTATTTTTATTGACTTTTCTTATTGAAGTTATTGTCCATTTAGGTACAATCATGTGAAAAATCCTGCTGGTAATGTTTCACGAAACTGTAGCCAAATAGCATCATAACCAGAATATTGACGTAAGCACAGTCCAGCCATCTCATTTAGATTTTCCAGGTTTTGCTTTTCCATGTATATGTGTGTGAATGTTTCTAGTTCCACACATTTTTATCACCTGGGTAAGTCTGTGTATGAAAGAACACAGCCAAGATACGGGACAGACCCAGAACCACAGACATTCCTTATGATAACCAAATGTACCTCCATTCCACCTCGCCCCCCTCCATCCCTAACCCTGGGCATGTGTCTCCCATTTATAAAATGTTGTCATTCCAAAAAAGTAGTGTATAGATGTAACCACACAGTGTGTAGCCCTTGGGCCTGGCCTCTCCTGTCAGGCTGACCCCCTGTGGCAGACGCCCGAACCTGTCCGAGGTCAGCGCCCTTCTGAGTGTGGCTGCATCATACTCTGTAACCATTTACCTATTGAAAGAGATCTGGGCTGTTTCAAATTTGGAGCTTTTAGAAATAAAGCTGCTATATAATCATGTGCAAATGTTTGTGTGGACATAGTTTTCATTTGTCTGAGATAAATCCTCCAGAAGGTCATTGCTGACTTCTACAGTAGATGCTGATTGAATTTTATAAGGAAGGTATGCATATACCACAATTTATTAATCCATTCATGGGTCGATGGGCACTTGGGCTTCTTCCATGACTGGCCAAAATCCTTTCTACAGTGCTTGAGCCATTTGCATTCCCACCAGCAGTTTATAAGTAGTGCAGTTTCCACGTCCTCACCCGCATTTAGTGTTGTCACTGCTTTACTTTTTTATTTTAGTCATCCTGATAGGTGTGTAGTGGTACCTCGCTGTGGACTTAAGTTGCATTTCCTTGCTGGTTAGTGATCTGGGACCTATTTTCATGTGCTTGTTTGCCTTCCATATATTCTCCTCACTCAAATGTCTGTTCGCTTTTTTTGCCCAGTTTCTAATTGGAGTTTTTTTTACTGCTGACTTTTGAGAGTCCTTCATATCTCCTAGACATTAGTCGTTTGTCACACATGTAGTTTGCAGATATTTTCTCCTAGCCTATGCTTTGCATTATCTATTTTCATCCTTTTCATGTGGGTTTTTAAAGAACAAAAGTTTGTAGTTACTATGAGCTCCAATTTATTAGTTTTTGTTTATATGAGTCATGCTTTTGGTATCAAGTGTAAGAAGCCTTTGCCTAGTGTTTTATTTATTTTTATTTTTTTGTGATGGCGGTCTCAGTATGCTACCCAGGCTGATTTTAAACTCCTGGGCTCCAGAGATCCTCCCACCTCAGCCTCCAGAGTAGCTGGGATTATAGGGGCAAGCCACCGAGCCTGCTGGCTGGAGGAGGGGTGACATAAATGTCTGCTGATTATAATTCTCTCTGCTTTTTATAGGAGCATTACCTTTCACCACTTCCTTACTTCTTTTCCTTTGTCATCAAACCTGTGGGTGATGTTTCCCTTTACCCTAGAGACAGGGTTTCCATGAGCCTGGCTCCTTCCGCCCTGTGTCTTCCCAAAGCCCTTTGTTTTTGTTTGTTTGTTTATTTTTTCCTTCAGGGTAAGGCCCCTTCTTTCTGGAAGTGAATTGATAGATGTTTCCCATTGTTAGGTGTGCTCCTTCATTCTCTCTCGTTTCCAGTCTCTTTGCGTCTGTCTGTCTGTCTGTCCGTCCATCCATCCATCCATCCATCCATCCATCTGATCTGTCCATCCCCCTGTCTAGCTATGTAAGTATCTATCTATTTATCTCTCTCTCCCTCTTTTTCTCTACCTCTACCTTCTGTCTTCATTGTGGACCCTACAGTTCGTCCTTTAGTTGCATCTTTTTCTTCACACTTGTAACGTGAGGTTTGCAGTGCTGGTTGTTTCTTAGTTATGCTGGCAGCGTGGGTAATGGGTAGTTTCAATTGCTCTTTTGGTTGAGGGTTATGATGTCAGAGGACATGTGGGAAAATAGGGCGGCCATCTTTGTCCTACAGGACTGAGCGTCCCCAAACTGCCACGTGCTAAACTGCTGGCTCAAAGCACTTCACTTCAGAAGATGACTCCATACGGCCAAGAGATCCGAAAGAGGAGAGTTTCACTCGGCTCCATTGGACAGCGCGGACTGTGAAGAGTGGTCGTTGTTATGGGGACAGCACAGACTGTGAAGAGTGATCGTTGTTATGGGGACGGCACAGACTGTGAAGTGTGATCATTGTTATGTGTGTGTGTTTGATACACTGTGCCTGTGTCCTCAGCACTGCACACCCCACTCTGCCCAACAACACCCAGACTTTTGTTCCCCATCAACTTCTGAGCAGAATGTAGGAAAAGGAGAAGGGGAAAGCATTACAGCCTCTGCGATGACATGGAAACCTGGGTCTCCTACTTCTTTAAAAGCTTTTCTGAAAATGGAAGCCCCACAGATCAACTCCAAGCCATCAGGGTGAGGGCAGATGATGGTCGGAATGATAATGAAGCAAAGAGAATGAGTGGGCAGAGAGATGCCCTTGTCTGACCGCAGGCGGAGGGAGGTCACACTAGGCCCCGCTCGCGAAGGCTGAAATATTAAGCTGCCCGGGGGAGCCAGAATGAATTTATGTTTATTCATTTCAAAACAGGTTTACAGTGACTAAGAAACTATCAAACACATGCTTAGGTTCAAGAATCATCACATCATCACATCTTTTTTCTCTTTTTTCTTATTAACAAAAGTCTTTTCAAAATTTACCTTCTGCCTTCTCCACACACCTAGAAAGCAAAACAATGGCCACATTCATATCTTCATTAATATTTTAGCTTCCTAGAGTTATTTACTATAATTGCTGAGACAACTATTAAAAAAATAAATTCATAATGTTGCTGTGCTGAATTTCAGAACATTTGTAAGTTAAGTGCAAACCAAGGTTACAGTGTGTTTATATCTGAACAAAAACAAAACAATCAAAACCACGTTTCCTTTTTCTTGTTCATTGAAAAGGACATACTCACCCTCCCACTTTTGAGAGTTTATGTAAATGACCTTTGAACAGAGAATTTAAAAAGCAGGTAAGTGGCTTATTCATATCTCGAATAGGGATGCAGAATTCGAGGCTGTGAAGATTTGAAAGTGTGTGTACCGAATATCCCCTATTGATGGCAGGCAGAACAGCAACGCTTTGGACTCAGCAGTCACGAACACGCACATTTTCTTTGGCTGGAAGCAACACGTGCTCTGGTTGTGCCTGCATGGAATTTGTAGGAAAGATCAGAACAGTCTTCTGTCCCCTCGGCAGTAAAAGAGCTGCTCATGCAGTCGGGCAGTCATAAATTCATTTTTATTTTGTGGTTCCTATGCAAAAGGTCAAATCCTCCATACATGGACATTACTTTAAAAATCTATAAATTAAAAAGCAAGAACATGAGCTGAATCTTACAGTAAACATGAGACATGTTTTGTACTAGGAAGCAGATAATCCCCCCTGGATATAATATTAGAGCACAGAATCCACAGGGCATTTTCCTGAGTCCTAATTGTTTTTCACTGAGTTTTTTCTGACATCTCTTATTATCTGGAGATGATATGGAGGAGTCTGTGAACCTGTCCTTCCCCCAGGAATATGCAAACCTCAGGCATGAGAGGGATACTTGTATCTTTTTCAGCACCTACCATTAATAAATTTTAAAAGCTCATCTAATTACAGAAAAAGAGTAAGGCTATTCAGGTTTTTTTTCTTTTTTTTTTTTATTTTTGGGGATTCATTGAGGGTACAAGAAACCATGTTACACTGATTGCATTTGTTGGGTAAAGTCCCTCTTACAATCGTGTTTTGCCCCCAAAAGGTGTGGCTCACACCAAGACTCCACCCCCCTCACTCCTTCCCTCTCTCTGCTCTTCCTTTCCCCACCCTCCCTCATTCTTTCTCTCTCTGCTCTCCCCTTCCCCCACCCCCACTGTGTCATTAATTGTCCTCATATCAAAATTGAGTACATGGGAGTCATGCTTCTCCATTCTTGTGATGCTTTACTAAGAATAATATGTTTTTAGTACTACTACTAAGATATCTCTTTCTCTCTCTCTCTCTCTCTCTGTCTTTCTGTATTCCCTCCTCGCTATC
>CAUYRH010122773.1:0-23477 GCA_963574655.1 Perodicticus potto | reverse complement strand
TCTATTTGCTTTGGTTGTTGTTTCCTTGGCTGTACAGAAGCTTTTCAGTTTAATTAAGTCCCAACTAGGTCTATTTATAATGAGGTTGAATTAATAACCAAAAACATTCCATGAAAAGAAGCCTAGAACCAGATGACTTCACTCGTAAATTCTATCTAATATTTAAAAAACTACACTAATTCTTCCTAAATTATTTCCAAACATGAAAGATTATGGGGCCCATGCTAATTTATTGTACATATATATAGTCAGTATTACACCAAAACTAGACAGGGACATCACCAGGAAAGAAAAACACAGGGCAAATCACTTATGAATAGGGGCACAAAATTCTCAAGTAAATAACAGGAAACTGAATTCAGCATAGAAAAGTGATTTCTACCATAGCCAAGTGGAATTTGTCCCAGGAAAGCAAGTTTTATTTAATATAGAAAAATAATCAATGAAATATACCTCTTTCATCTAATTAAAGGAGAAAAAAATGATCATTTCAATAGTGGCAGGAAAATATTGACAAAATTTATCACACTTTCATGATAAAAACACTAAAAAGGAAAAAAAAAACTAGGAATAAAAGGAAATTTTCTCAAGCTAATAAAGCACATGTACCAAAACTTGTAGCTGACATAATAGTTAATAGGTGAAAGACTAAAGCTTTCTACTAAAATCAGGAAAAAGTAAATGAAGGTACCCAGATTTGAAAGGAAGATCTATCTCTGTTTGAAGATAACATGACTTGGTATTTAAACAATCCAAAGGAAACCAGAAAAAAACATTTAGAGATAGAAAACAAGTCACCAAAGTTGTACGATACAAAAATCTATTTTACTTCTATTCATTAGCAAAGAACATTCCGAAAATGAATTTGAGAAAACAGTATCACTTAGAGCAGTAAAACTGATAATAGCAAAATAAATAAAGTTATATTAGGAATAAATTTTTTATAAAGTATAAAGCTGGTACACTGAAAGATATAAAATATCATTGGAGGAAATTAAAGAAAAACTAAAGAAATGGAAAGGCAGGAAGCCCATCATCATGAATGAGACAATTTAATATTTTTACTATGCAATGCTCCTCAAGTCAGTCTATAGACTCAATATAACCCCTATCAAGATCTTTTTTTTGCAATGCCTTTTTTGCAAAAATGATTAGGCTGTCCCAAATATTTATATTAAAATTCATGTGACTCAAAGATATAGGGTGCCAGCACCATATACCCGAGGTGGGGGGTTCAAACCCAGCCCCAGACAAAAACTGCAAATAAATAAAATAAAATAAATAAAATTCAAGGGAGACAGAATTGTAATAAATTTAAGAAAGAAGAACAAAGGTAGGACATACATGTGTGCATGTGTGTGTATATTCATGTACATTATACAACTATAGTAACCAAAGTAGTGTAATACTATTATAAGTAAACATACAGATCAATGTAATAGCATTGAGAGTCCAGAAATGAGCTCATATATCTACAATTGATTTCTGATAAGGCTGCAAGACAATTCAATGGAGAAAGAATAGTATTTTCAATAAATGGTATGGGATACTTGTTTGTCCACATTAATCTCTATGTCACACTATTTTCCCAATAAATTTACATCCCAAAGTTCTGAAGGAACATGAATTTTGGGGAGACATTATTCATCCTACTACATTCTACCATCTGGTTTCCCAAACTTAATGACTTTCCCATATGCAAATTAGATTTATCCTGTCTCAATCTCTTGGGAAGTCTTGAATCATTCCAGCATCAACTCTAACTCCTAAATCTGATATAATTTTCCCCAACTCACTACATTCCAAATCTAATTGTCCAGTCTTCTAAATCAGGTATAGGTGGTACCTTTTGTAAGATCCACCTTGGGACAAAATACCTTTCTCTCTGTGGCTCTCAAAATTAGAAAAGAAGTTTTTCACTTCCAAAATACTATGGTGGGACAGGCATAGAATAGGCATTTTCATTTCAAAAGGGGGTTATTGGAAGTAAAAAACAGTCACTGGTCTCAGGAAAGCATGAAACCCAAGAGGGCAAAGCCCATTAGGTTTTAGGGTGTGAAAAGAGTCCCACATGGTTTGCCCCTCCTTCTTCTGTGCCTTTGGTGATAGCAGCCCCACCCTCTGGGCTCGAGGGTCTGTCCTTGGAATCATATCTCATTTTATTTGAAAGTTAGCATGTGTTGCTACTGAGTAGCTCTATCAGCCAATAGAATTTTGAAAATCTGACCACCTTACCTCGTTATCCTATCTCTCTGTCATACCAGGAACAGTATTTTTCTCTGATATTCTGATATAATATTACTAATATTTTGTTGTCCTCCTGTGTTTATCAAGACAATATACCCAAGTAAACACAGTGGCTCTAGAGATCCTTTGTGGGTTATCCTATCTGTATTCCTGACATCTGCTAAAATGGTAGAGTAAATCCATGTATTACACACCTATTCTTTAAGCAAAAAGCCCTTGCTATTGTTTGAATGTCTCCCCCAAGAGTTTGTGTTTTAGAAACTTAATTCCCATTATCAGTTAAATGAATTTATTGGCCAGAGAGGTGAACAGAATAGACTTAACAATTATGGAGCTAATAGTTTTAATCATGTCTTAAACCAATAAGGAACCTACCCATGTTTCAGAGATTAATATGTTTTCCTTTCAGTGTAGTATTTTACGGGAAAGTATATCTTCCATTCCCTGTGGGCAAATGGCCATATATATTTAAAGCCATTATTTTAGCACTGTGTGCCAGTCATTGTGTAAAGCATGTGTTACTTTCCTGCCTTGGTATGATCAGGTTGTTATAATAAAATATCACAGACCGGATAATTTATAGACAATAGGAATTTCTTGCTCACAATTCTGGAAGCTACAAAGTCTAAGATCAAGGCACCAGCAGTTTTAGTGTTTAGCGAAGGTATGTTCCATATAGATTGTGCCTTCTAGGTATCTTTACATGGCAGAAAAGGTGAACAAGCTACTTGAGATGTGTTTCATTGGGTGCTAATCTCATTCATGAGGACTCTACCTTCATGCTCTAATCACCTTCTCAAAGTCCCACCTTTTCATATTATCGCCACGGGTGTTAAGTTTCAGTATGTACTTGGGGGGTACACAAACGTTCAGACCACACCATTCACTTAATTTTCACAATTTTATGAAGTAACATATTCAGATTATCTTGATTTTAAGTGTGTGGGAAAAACTCAGACATTGAGAACCTAAATGACTCTCTTGTGCTCACATAACGATTAAATGAGTTTCACATTTATTTACCACCGATATAGATTTCAATTCAATGCATCTGTCTTGCTCATCCACATTGTCTAAGTCACTATCTGGCTGAAGAGTAATTAATTTTCCTGAAGAAAAGCTGCTTTTTCTAATGATACCCAGTCCCCTTTTAACGTGACAGATTTCAGGATCTAATAGTATTATTGAATTGCTATTTGGTTATGCTTTTCACATTTCAATTCACTTTTTAATGCATTTCCATTTGATTCCCAAAGCAACACTGAAACAGGGTTTAATAGATGTTATTATCCACATTTTATAAATGAAAAGAAGGTTCATGTAGAGGTTATTCAGCTAGCCCATGGGCTTACATTTCCTATGAAGCTTCCTCAATCGGCTCCAAGGCTAGTTGTATAGTCCACAGTATTATGCCTATCTATGTTTCTAATGTTTCATTAGGGCTGTGAATAATTCATACAAGTAAACTTTATTAATAATGATTTATCCACTCTGTCAGATAAAGAAACATTATGAAGTCTATTTTTATCTCATATAAATTATTTGACTCTGGGCTGTCCTTACAAATTTCATTGTCCATCATTACAATGCTGCCCCAGATCTCAGGGGAGAGAAATTTTCCATTCTTCTATAACCTAAGGGTATAAGGCACTAGAGGATACATTGACCAAACAATTAGAAATGGAGACCTAAGGGATTCTGATGGAACGCACACTAAAAGGGGGTGGCAGACTTAATGTGTTAGGAAAACTGAGACAAGAATTGGATTTATTCCGCTCCAGTCTGCCCCAGCTCCAAACAGAGTCAAAGTTAAGACGTCCCTGTTGGCAGCAAGGAAAAAGAGGCAGGTGAGCTGGCATGTAAAATTAGGAATGAGGAAGAGATTCCTGTAAGCATGAAATTTACAACTCTAAAGGGGTTTAGATGGAACTCCCTTAGGCAATTAATAAGGTTCTGCACAAACATATATTAGCAGATCTGTGGCTCTGCACCCAAACTTTCTTGAGAGAAATGGATAACTGTGGAAACTTTAGCTGATCCAGAAGTAAGGGCCCCTGGGATAGTGACTGAATGGGAAGCATGAATTATGGAGACTTAATTTCAGAGCAGATTCAGTAGTTAAGAATTAATTAGTTTGATGTAATCATTCCAAATTGTATTAAAAAATCAACACATTGTACCCCACAAATGCATAACTGTTTTCATGATCTATGAGTATATGACTTAATAAAAGGCAAAAAAAAAAAAAAAAAGGGAATGCTTATTTCAAAAGACTCTCACAGAAAATGGCCTTTCATCATTGAGAAATTGTAACCAGAGCCCGGGCTCTGATATGTTTATAATGGAAAGACTGGGTAAGTCCTGTGACTTCATAGAGTTTAAGGCAGAGCATTAAAGCTTTCTGGTTGCAAGGCTGTAGCAGCCTCCCTGATATATTATAAAATATTCCTTTGGCTTTGCTAATGAAAAATAATGAGTTTCCAAATTTTCCTCTTCAGCCTGTAAGTGCTTAATTGCCTGAATCTGAGCTCAAGGCTCCTCCCACTGGGGGTAGAGTCTTATTTTCATTTAATCATTATAGAAAAACTGCTTAAGTTTCCTTTCTGCTCAGATAATTTTTCAGCAGCTTTTTGTCTTAATAGGCTATCTTTAAAGTATTGACATTGACTCATAAATAAATTTCTATAAGCTATATTCATAATTAATTTTGTTACTAATAGAGACCCTTTAGGTTGTTTTTTTAAATTTATCTGAAAATCTTGTCCTACATTTCCCGAATCCTTTAATTAATGAACGGACTAGGAGGATGGATCATCTTCTCAATTGTTCTTAGCTAGGTGCTGAGAGCCTGGTGAGCAATTAAGTTTACATTAAGTAAATAAGCGAATTAAGCAAGAGTACATTTAGTCCATCAAGTTTTCAGGAAGGCTTTGGATTTTTTTTTTTTTTATTGTATTCAGGGCACCAAATATATTCCATTAGGAGAAAACATTGTGTTTGATTTTCATAAGGTATATCATTAAGAAATGTATGGTTCTTAAGGTTATACTTCAGCACTCATAGACTATAGTTGACAAATTTCATTATCATCCTAAAAGCCAGACAAATTAAACACATGTGGTTTATAAGGGGACTTATGCTCAGAAAGGGCAAGATAATTCCCCAGGTTCCTACAGCTAGAAGGTAGCTGGATCTGTATCGATCTCCACTTTTCTACTCCATGCCAGTCTAAAGCCTGGTCCTAGCAGGGCAGGATATTTCTCCCTCAGTTACCATGTTATGAGGCTCGGAGAAAAATCTTGTTATTTGAGTTTCTACATTTTGGATTTCAGGATAAATGTTTTATCATATCAAAGTCAAATTCCCACTGGTGTTATCATCCCTGTAGCCTTTTCACAAAACAATGAACTGTACATACCACCCCAGGCCCTTTTCCTCACATTGGTATTCTAGCAGCAGAATGAATTCATGTTCAGTCTCCTTGTAAACATAAGAAAACTGCCCTTTCATTTGGACAGTGCCTCAGAACAAGTGATTTTTTTTGTGACAGGGTTTATGATTTTGGCCTGGTGAATGAATAAAATTGAGGACTTAGAGGATTTGGCTGTTCTTATGTCTTCAATGTAAAATGTTTCTAAAGCTAGTGGTCCTGCCTCACAAATGATAGTCGAAGTGTGCAGCGCTGTGATACCAAAGCTTAATGTGGCCAGGCCTTGAACTCTGTGTCTCCATCTGACTTTCTCACATTTAGAGGCTGGAATACAAAACGGTCTGCTGTAGCTCTGCCTCCCAGGTGTCCGAAAGAGCAAATGCTGAAGCACTTTCAACTCAGTGGGCTTCACACAAACTATACCCCAGAGAGGAAATCTAAGCAGTGCTTCAGGCAGGTGCATGATGTGGTTCAGAAGCAGAAAACATTTGATTCATGAGCAGGAGGCACTGAAATAGAGCTTTGGGAAGAAAGGCGGGATCATGCAATGATGGGAGCAACATTACGTCTGAGTTCCTACCCTGGTACTGCTTCATTGGCTGTCTCTTCCTGTCATTAGGGTTCAAAAACTATCACAGAGAAGTAAGTGAGGCAGAGGGCACACATTCTGGAATATCCCAAACCTCCTAAAGAGGGAAGGTGCATTGCTCCTGCCAAGAAATGGGACGCGAGTCCCGCCAGAGAGGAAATTTCCAGGACCTTGTGATTAGCTCAAAGGGCAAAAAGGCATGAAATCCACACGAATTTTATTACTGCCTTGCACAGCAGTAAAATAGGTGATTTTGGTTTTTCTTTCTCATTCTCATCTTCCTTTTCCTCTTGTTCTCCTACTTCTCTGCTTCCTTTTCCTCCTCCTCTTCTTCCCCCTCGTGTTGGTTCATTCCTAATTTATTATTTTTATTTTTCTGTCTTATAACAGGCTCAGCAGAATTTGTAACAGTTTTTGAAACACACCCTTGTAGGTAAGCCATACTTTGTGTGTTACTCTCTAGCAAACTGATTTGGATGAGATTGGGGCTGTTTGGCAGAGAAGTTTCTGGATTTAGGAATAGCCTAGTAGTTTTTGTTTAGTTTTCCAAAGTTCTGGGAGAACTTTGGACCTTTCTTTAGTGCAAAAATCCTATTTTGTGACATAATTAGAGCTCTTCCATTTTCTTCCCTTTTCATCATCTCACAATCAAGGCTTTGACATAAATCAAGAGATTTAAATGGCAGTTAGTGGGGGATCTACAAGGTGAAAACAGAACTGCACTAATGTCAGCAAAAATTTAGATGCGCCAAGCACTGTGCGTGGCTCTCATGGAGTAGCTGCACTTCCAAAGATGGATTTAACATGGGGACTGACCTTGTAGCATATATCTTCTGGATGCATTTTATTTTACTTTGCTTCATTTCATTGTGAGATCTGACAATTAAGTTCAGGCACTTAACCTAGAAAAAGTGCTAGAAACCTCATTGCTGAATCTCACTATGGTCACCTTCAAAGTACTCCCTTTGGGAGGTTATGAATCAACTCAAGTATCTAGTCGGCCCCTCAAAGCACTTTTTCTAGGATGAGTTTGAAAAATGCATTGTCACACCTTATGTGACTATAGTTGTGATGGCCATTCTGGAAAAAGAGTTCCAAAATTGCTTTGAAGGGTGAACTGGGCACCGCCGTGGGTATATAACTTCTCAAGGGGAGCACCTGTGACCTTGACAATATTCGGAAAATTACCACAGTTTACTGTACAAATGTCATCATATTCTCTGTGTACCAATCCTGTTAAGCTCTGTGATATGCAGCACTTCTTCTAGGATCAGTTCACAACGTAATAGTCAGGCATCATATATTGGTAATAATAGTCTCAAAAACATAACTCTTTTAAGAAAAATTCTGACTTGGCAGATTAAGCTATGAGACCAATGTCAACACTGCCGATCTTTGTTAATACAGATCTTCTCAAAGACTGTGCATCAGATGAGTTGACATGGCTTGCAGTATTGATCCTGTCAGTGCCTCTGAAGACTGGGACAGGCCTAGAGCACCCAAAGCCCATGGGCTTGTCACCTCCAGCCTTAGGCAACCTAATCAAATTACCCCAGTTTACTGTACAGATATTATCATATTCTGTGCGTACCAATCTTGTTAAGCTCTGTGATACCTTGTAAACACTTGACTAGTCATTTTGAAGTCAGCAGATTTACAAAAAGAGAAATCAAGAAAATAATGATGAGGGATATTTCTTCTATTTGTTCAGAGGTTTTATCAGGAAAAGATGATGATTTTTTCCAATTACTTTTCTGCATCTATTGATAGGATCATATGGTTTTTTGTCTTTAATTCTGTTAATGTGGTGTATCACATTTATAGATTCGCATATGTTTGACCATCTTTGCATCCCCAGGATAAATCACACTTGATCATGATGATTTTTTTCAATGTGTTTGTGACTTGGTTTACTAGTATTTTGTTGAAGATCTTTGCATCTGTGTTCATCAGTGCTATTTGCCTTTGGTTTTTTTTTTTTCTCGTAGTGTTATTTTCTGGCTCTAGTATCAAGTAATGCTGATCATATAAAATGTGTTTGAAAGTATTCCCTCTTCTCAGTTTTTTTGGAAGGAGTTTGAGAAGGATTGGTATTCTTTAAAATATTTGGTATAATTCAGCAGTGGAGCTATATGGTCTTGGGCTTCTCTTTTATGAGAGTCTGTAAATTACTAACTCAATATCCTAATTCATTATTAGTGTGTTCAATTTTCAGTCAACATTGTTAATCTTCAGGGAAATGCAAATAAAAATCACAATGAGATGTTACCTCCTCATCCATGTTCAAATGGATGTGGAGACATAGGAACTCTTGCACACTGTTGGTGGGAATGTAAATTGGTACAGACATTGTGGAAAACATTATGGAGATTCCTTAAAGGATTAAAGATAGAACTACCATATGTTCATGATCTGGTATCCCACTTGTGGGTATATGTTCATAAGGAAATAAAATCAGTATGTTGAAGAAATATCTGTACTTCCACATTTTTGCAGAATTATTCACAACATCCAAAAGATATGGAATCAACCTGAGTGTGCAACAATAGATTACTGGATAAAAGAAAATGTGGTGTGTATACACGGTGGCATATGTTCAGCCTTGAAAATGAAGACAATCTTGTCATTTGCAACAGCATAGATGAAACTGGAGGACATTAACCTAAATGAAATAAGCCAAGCACAAAAGACAAATATCACATAATTACCTTTATACATGGAATCTGAAAGAGGTGAACTCATGGAAGTAGAAAATGAAATGTTGGTTTCCTGGGGTGGAGGTAGGCCATTGTTGAAAGGTTAGTAAAAGGATATAAAATTTCAATTAGACAGGAGAAATAAGTTCAGCAGGACTGTTATGGTTAATAATAGCAAATTGGATTCTTGAAAATCAGAAACTAGATTTTAGCTGGTCTTACAACAAAAAAAGGTAAGTCTGTGAGGTAATGCATATGTTACTTAGCTTGACTTAGCCATTCCACAATGCGTACATATTCAAAACACAATACTGTACACAGTAAATATATACAATTTTCATTTTTTAAGAAAAGTATAATAAAAGAAAAGAGTAAAGGCCTTTCTGTTCTGAAGAAGGGACTCATTTTGACTAACATGGCTAAATTTGTCAAACTGTCTGGAGGCTGTAAATGTAGTACCATTAACTCTTGGGATCAATAGTCCTAGCTGTTTTACAACTTTGTTTCTTCCTACAAAATGTTAACTGCTGGAGGATTATTCTTATTGATACATGTAGATGGCTTATGAATTTGATTGCTGAGAGCTATACACCTGAGTGTATCTATTTTATACTTTTACTGATAGACAATTTGTCTCTTGAACTTTTCCGCTGTAATTTTCACTGCTGCTAGAAATATCCATATGCAAATATGATAGAAACCCTTCAGGGAAATGCTTCACACCTGGAGGATGTACAGTCCCCCTTGGGGTGTTTTTGAATGTATCCGGGCAGCTCATTCACCAGGATGGCTGGAGGATGCTACTGGAAATTGGTACTAGCAGCCTGAATGCTTAACATCCTAAAGTAAAACAAATATCTGGAACAAAGAAGCATTGGCCTCATGGAATATTAAAACTTCCCCTGTGCATAAGCGGTGCTCTGGATTCTTGTTCCAAAGTGGAGTTGGTGGGCATGGCAGGAGTAGTGGGCTGGTGCTCACCTTCCTTCTCGTTTGCCTGACCATCTCACAGGACCTGAGGTGTTAGAGGCTCCTTTCTATCTGTGGTAGTAAATGTACTTTAGATTCCCTGCTTGGATGGCCATTTGGAGATTTGGAAGGTGAAAACAAAGGTAGAGACTGGGCTGCTCTACTGACAATGGGCACAGAGGCCTTTTACTTACTGATTTTTTCCAACCATGGAAAATGTCCTACCTTCCAGTATGCCACCCAGAGGCAGGCCACAGAATACTTCTTTCTATTTGCCTATGAAGTAGAAGATGTGTTGTAACCCAGCTGCCTGGAGCTGACGATTGTAGGGACAGCGTCCTGCCTAGGACATATCGGCTGGTTTATATCCAGTTGGCCACATTATGATTCCCTACTGTCCACACTGTGGTGAGGACAGCAGCATCCCTGGTGGACCAGATAAGACATGGGAGTTATTCCCAAAGCCCTCTTCAGGCAGCCTTTTCTTTCAGCTTTCCTGAACATTTTATATGGTCCTGCACTCCTGTTTCGAGCTGCTTTCTGTTTCAGATATTAGATATGTTTTCATTATATTCAACTGAACCATGGCTGAAGCACTCGGTTTTAGGGATTAGATATGTTTGCACCACTTATTGTCATGTTGCTTTTCCAAATAATTGGATCGACTCAGACCACAACATATACGAGTTTTTATTTCCTCTCCCCCCACCAGCATTTGGAATTGTGAGATTACTCCTTATTCTCCTCTTTCTTCTCTTTCTCATTATAATTATTATCATTATTATCTGTCAGTCTGCTAACTATGAAATGACACACTGTTTTCTCTAGTTGAGATCCCTAATTATGGGTGATTGAGTAGTTCGTCATGTTTACTGTTTGCTTTGCTTTGTTGATAAATAGCTGATTATCTCCCTAATCTATTGTTCTATTGATTTTTTTTCTATTGATGTATAAGAAGTTCCTAGAAATTTTGCCACTCTTAGTCATTGCTGGAATCTGTCTAAGAGAGACATGATGTTGGGACATATCAGTGATGGATCTCAACATTCAGCAGAGGAGGGCTTTAATTAATTATGCCCTCTGTAGTCAGACTCAGTGAGGCACATTCTTACAGATGCCACACCCCTCCCCTGCACTGTTCAGGTTTACTGCTGATGCAGGTGTGGGAAGCACCTCATCTAAGTGGCTTCTGTAGCCCACTTTCCTGAGAGAAAACCCAGAAGAACAAACTTAATCGGATAAACTAGAGGCTCTGTTGCTGCAGATAATCTTGGGCAATAACTGAAACTCATTCTCTCTGTCCTTCACTATGTGCTATAAGTTCCCCCCACCTCGGCAGTGTTGGGTGGCTCACCTGGTGGTACAACTCATACTTTTATCTTTGAGGAGTCTAAGGATTTGATAGCCATTTTACTTTAAGGTCTAGTATGCCTCACACAATCATTCATGGATATAACAGAGGAAAGAAATAACAGGAGGCACCAAAGTGTATCACCTGAATTCCAGGTATTTCTCCTCACCCCTGTCTTGTGTAAAAAAAGCATCATCTCTTCCTGATCATAGGCAATTATCCCTGTCACTGTGGTGACTCCTTTCACTCCCTGACTTTCCATGGTGGAAGGAGTCTAAATGTCCCAGGTAGCAGGTGTAATTCACAATTCAGCAGGATTCTAAGCTGTGCCCTCTAACAAAAGTGTGCTTATTTCAGTACCAGGATCTTGAACCCCATGAGCCTAGCAGGGGTGTCCAACCTGGCCCATAGTTGGCTTTGAATACTTATCTAAGATTCATCTTGGTCACACATTAAATATGCAAACACTAATGACAGCTGATGAGCAAAACTTAGTCTGTGCATGATTTCCATGATATCCACAACCACAGATAAGCATTCATAGCTGGCCACAGGCCACTGTTGGATACCCCTGAGGGACAGAAAACACAAGGTCCTCCAGTGAATCATTAGGAGTGATGGTAAGAGGAGTCGCACATGCTTTTATGCCTTGGGTTCTGAACGTGTGTATCCTTCCTATCAGGGACAGAGGACCACACAGAAAGATCTTTGTTTCAAATAAAGCACTGTGTTCTGACGAATGGTATCTAGTATGGACCACACCATAGCTTCTTCACCTTCTTCACATCAGACCTCTGATCCCATGTTACGGAGGTAAATGCCATGTCTGTAAGTCTTCAGATAGTGATGCTGGCCCCATGGGAAGAATAGGAAAACCCATACCCAGAACAAGCATTTATTATCCCTGTGAGGAGGAACATCTGGTCCTTTCAGGAAAGAAGGGACCCAATCTAACTAATTTAACACCAAGTGGTGAATCTCCTTGAGGGATGATACCATCACGGGTGTTCAGTGTTGGTTTCCATTAAGGACAAAATAGAAATTCAGAAGTATCAGTAGATCTGCCTTGATGAATGGGAGCCTATGTTGTTGGGTCCATGTACAGCCTCTGGCACGTTGACCATGACCACCCCATACATGTAACTATTGTCACCATTGGGTGGCTGATGGCAAAGGCCAAGTCACATAGTCTCCTTGGTTGCTCAGTGTCTTTTCTGTGGTGTATGTTCTTTGAATGGGGCTAATGTGTAACAAATATCTCACTTTGTATCCACTTGCATATGACTATACACATGCTTCTGTCTAGACCATGTCTCCAAACTTCTAGTTCTTTTCCTCTCAGGCCCTTGTCACTTTGGACCATTTCTCTGTCCACAAAAATTGATGACCAGGTTACTTGCTTACAGCCCATTTGCAAAATTTTCACTCTTGGCTTTTTTAAGGATTGTCCCTGAAGGTGAGTGTCCATTCACATCCTGTTGTTAGTTTGTTCCCACCTGCCGAGTGGAGCTATCCACAAACCAAGTTCTCTTGTTTCCTTCCTTATGCAGCTGGTTATGTAGAAACCCCTCTGTGGCCATAGGTCCAAGCTGATGGACCAGCACTGGTACAACTCTAGCAGCTGACAAAGGGCCTGGAAGTATATGCTCATGGGAATATCTTGTGCCCTCTGGTCCTTCTCAGTTTTCTTCTTAGATATGCATTTCCATTTTATGACAGACAGCTGCTGCTACTATCTGACGTTATGACTTGATGGATCTGACAGAATGCATCTCATAATGGAAAATTTGAAAGGCATTACCACTTTATGTCCTACATTCAAGAGTTTTATCTGTAATAGGGTCCAGTTCTGTATCTGTTTACCAGACACTGTGTTTCCTGGAAATGAAAGATGCAGCAATTTGTCTTTTACTCCTGTCCACTATATCTGCCTCTCCTATTCATTAAAATGTAAAGTCCCTGGATTTTTGTAGGGTTTATTTTTTCCCCTCTGAAATACACATGTCCTACTAAGCCCTCCAGAGTACTAACTTTGTCTTTCTTATCTTGCCAGCATAACATGATTTTGCTACTGTAGTAGAGTTGTGTGAAATTCTTTGAGATGTCCAGGTGGTCTAGATCTCTTAGCACTATATTGTGACAAAAGGCAAGAGAATAAACATAGTTTGGAGTCATATGATAAATAAATAAATATAGTTCTGTTCCATATAATTGTAAACTGTTTCTGATCCTCTTCTCTAATTTGAATGGAAAAGAACCCATGTGTCAAATCAATGGCTGTATAGCATGCATGTGAGCCATATACATTGGTTTCAGCACTCAAACACATCCACTGCCTCAACTGGGGCTACCCTTAATTAGGTCCGTCATAAAACAAAATCATTCTCCATGATCCATCATGTCTCTGCAGGGCCCAATCATTGAATTAAATGAAGTTCTGAAAGGGGTCACCACACTGGTGCCTTCCAGGTCCTGACAGGTTGAATAAGATATTGTTTTTTTAAAAAAAAAACTTATTGCAAAATTTACAAAGCATAAGTTAATTATCTAAAAATAAACAAATAAATGGCTTTTAAAACACTCATAATGTTGTTTAACCAATACCTCTGTCTAATTTTTAAAAATTTCTATCGCTCCAAAACAAAGTACACCAAGCAGTTTTCTCCATTTCCCCTTTCCCTTAACTCTTAGGATTCAACAATATGTATTATAGATATGGATTTAACTATAATGTATATTTCAAATAAATAGAATCATATAATGTGTGAACTTATGTGTTGAAGCTTCATCTATGTTATAGCATATGTCAGAACTTCATTCCTTTTCTATGGCTAAATAATACTCCACTGCATGTACATAACACAGTTTCTTTATCCATTTCTCTACTGATGGACACATGGGCTATTTCCACTTTTTGGCTAATGTGAATAGTGCTCTGATAAACATATATATTATTTGTTTCAGTGCTTATTTTTCATTCTTTTGGTTACATATCTAGGATTAGAACTGTAGGGTCATATGTTAATTCCATCCTTAACTTTTTGGAGAACCACTAAAATCTTTTCCATAGCAAATGAACCATTTTGCATTTCCATTAGCAATGTATAAGAGTTTTAATTTCTCTATAGTTTCACCAATAGTTATTTTCCATTTTATTTTATTATACTTATCCTAATGGGTATGAAGTAGTACCTCATTGTTGTTTTGATTTTCATTTCTTTAATGATTAATGAAGTTGAGCATCATTTTTTTGTGCTTCTTGGGCCTTTAAATATCTTCTTTGTGGAAACATCAATTCAAGTCCTTAGCTCGTTTTTAAATTAGGACTTTGTTTGTTGTAGAGTTGTATGAGTTTTTTTTTAATTTTTAGAAATCTGACTCTTATTATATGATTTTCAAATATTTTCTCCCATTATATAAGTTGCTTTTTAATTTTCTTGTTTATGTATGTTTTCAATTTTGATAAAGGTCAAATTTATTTGTTCCTTTATTTCATGCTTTTGGTGGCACATCTATGAATCCATCACCTAATCCAAAATCATGAAAACTCACATTTACATGTTAATCTAAGAGTTTTATGCTTTTAGCTTCAAGTTGAATTTCCATATAATCATATAGAATATACGCTTGTCCTAGCACCATTTGCTGAAGAAACTATTCTTTCTTGATTGAATTCTCGTGACACTTTATTAAAATCAATGAAGGTATATGTACAGTGTATTAGTTTCCTGCCATCACAAAATACTTTGAAGTGGATGGCTTAAAACTGCATAAATTTATCCTCTCACAGTCATGGATGCTAGAAGTCTGAAACCAAGGTATTGGCAGGGCCATGCTCCCTCTGAAACCTGTGGGAGAATCCGACCTTAACTCTTCCTAGTGACAGTGATTGGCATTCTTCCACTGTAGCTGCTTAACTCTAATCTCTGTCTTCATCATCACCTATTGTGTTTTCTCTGTGTGACTGTTTTTATGTGCTTGTCTCATACAAATATCAGTCATGTTGGAATAGGGTGTAACCTACTATATTCCAATATGACCTCATCTTAAATAATTATATCTGCAGTGACCCTTTTTTCAAACAAAGTCACATTTTGAAGTTTTGGGGGCTAGTAATTCAACATTTTTTTTTTTTTTTTTAGAGAGAGGTGAAACAATAAAACTCACAACCTATAAGCTTATTTGTGGAAATTCTTTTTGGTTCAGCCTGTCTTTATAACTACCATGGTGTTTTGGTTACTTTAGTGTGATTCTTGTGGAAATGTTATTTTTGAAAATTGTTTTGACTATTCAGGGGCCCTTAGTATTCCATATAAATGTGATATTTGGCTTTTCCATTTGTGGATAAATATTATTGGAATTTTGATAGGCAGGCCATTTAATCTGTAGATCATGTTGGATAATGTCATCTTTATAATATGTGGTATTACATTTTCCAATGTTTGAAATTGTCTTCTAATTTATTTAGATTCTCATTAATTCATTTGAGTAATGTTTTAAAATTTTCAGTGTACAAATTTTTCACCTCCTTACTTTATTTTTATTTATTTTTTTATTAAATCATAGCTGTATACATTAGTGCAATCAAGGGGTACAATGTGCTGGTTTCATATATACTCTGAAATGTTTTCATCAAACTGTTTAACATAGCCTTCATGGCATTTTCTTAGTTATTGTATGAAGACATTTGTATTCTTGATGCCTACATTTCTTATCAGTGAAATGGGAAGAGTTATCTTTGAATTATTTATGTTCAGAGCAAAATGAGTTCCTGACACACAACAAAACCTATGGAATTGCTTATAAGATTGCTTGCAATTAGCTAAGTGAGATGCTAATTTTCCCTTCTTGGGTGTTACCTGAGATGTTATTCTAGTCCTCAAAGTGAGCTGGGCATCTTTATACTTTTCCAACTAAACATATTTAAGCAAACAGAATGCTTACCATTTTGGTCCTAGAGTTTTTTCTCAAAAAAAAAAAAAAAAAAGACAGCAATAAATATCACTGTATTAGTTTCTCAGGGCTGTGATAATAAATTACCACAATCTGGGTGGTGTAAAACAAGAGAACTGTATTCCCATATAATTCTTAAAGCCTGACGTCAGTAGGCCTGTGCTCCCCGAGGGTAGCGAAGGATCCTCCTTCCCCTCTCTTTGAGTTTCTGGTGGTTTGCTGGCCATGCTCTCCATTCTTTGACGATCAGCCACATCAACCCAGTTTCTGCTTCTGTCTTCACATGGCCATTTTTCCTGTGTCTGTGCTTGTATCCTCTTACCTTCTAACAGGAACAATATTTACATCAGAACAGGGCCCACTGTCATGGCCTTACTTTAACTTCACTATGTCTGCAGTGAATATCTATATATTTCCAAATACTGAGGTTCTGAATAAATGTGAATTTTGAGGGATACTATGCAACTCACTGGCATGACCATTCCTTGTTTGTTTTCTTATTGATGAACTTTAATGTTGCTTTGTATATTTTGGATAAGAGTCCTTCATCAGATCCATCTTTTACAAATATTTTCTCCCACTCTGTGGCTTGCCTTTTTATTCTCTTGACAGTGTCTTTCTCAGAGCAGAAAAGTGTAAATTTATACAAAGTTCGGCTTACCAGTTCTTCGCTCACAGATCGTGCCTTTGGTGGTACATCTAAAAGGTCATTGCTAAACCTCAGGTCAGCTAGATTTTCTCTTATGTTATCTTCTATACATGTTCTCAAGTGGTGTGCTTTAGCATTTTACATTTTACCTTTAAGCCTGTGACCCATTTGGAGTTAGTTTTTCTGCAGGGTGTACATTTTGTATCTAGATCCATTTTTTGGCATGTGGACATCTACCTATTCCAGCACCATTTTTTTTGAAAAGCCATCTTTTCAACATTGCAGTTTTTTAGTTCTTTGTCAGCAATCAGCTAACATCAGGGTGGGTCTATTTCTGAGCTTTCAATTCTGTTTCACTGATGTACTTTTCTCTTCTTTTGCTGATTCCACACTTACCGTGTCTGAAATATTATAGCTTTATAGTAAGTCGTGAAGTCATGTAGTGTTAATCATCCAAATTTGTTCTTCTTCAATATCACAAAGGCTATTCTGGGTCTTTAACTTCTCCACCTCTCCTTTACAATCAGTTTACTGATATCCACAACTTGCTGGGATTTTGACTGACATTATATTGAATCTATAGATCAAATTGGAAAGAAATACCATCTTGAAAATATTCAGTCTTCCTGTCCATGAACATGGAATGTTTCTCCTTTATTTAGCTCTTCCTTGATTTATTTCATTACAGTCTTGTGCTGAGTTTTGCTTTCAATGTTGTGGTTGAGAAGTCATATGCCAGTCTGAATCTCTCTCTCTCTTTTTTGATTGTAAATTTTCATTATTTTTTCTTAACATGTTTTGATAGCCTTCATTTTAATTATAATGTGCTTAAGTGGAAATTGGTCCTTTATGTTTCCTGTTTAGTAACTATCTTAGTCCTTTCAGGCTGCTATGACAAAGATACAATAGACAGAGTGGTTTATAAACAACAGAAATTCATTTCTCACAGTTCTGGAGTCTGGGAGATCCAAGATCAAAACCCCAGCAGATGGGGGCTGCTTCTTAGTTCTTAGGGAGACAAACACTTTTCACTGTGTCCTCAACTGTTTTGGCTAAAGGAAGCTCTCTGGATTGTCTTTTAAAAAAGATGTTAATCCCTGGGTGGTGCCTGTGGCTCAATGGATAGGGTGTTGGCCCCATATACCGAGGGTGGAAGGTTCAAACCCGGTCCTGGCCAAATTGTAGCAAGAACAACAAAAAATAGCCAGGCATTGTGGTGGGCGCCTGTAGTCCCAGCTATTTGGGAGGCTGGGGCAAGAGAATCACCTAAGCCCAGGAGTTGGAGGTTGCTGTGAGCTGTGTGATGCCATGGCACTCTAATGAAGGCAATAAAGTGAGACTCTGTCTCTACAAAAAAAAAAAGAAAAAGATGTTAATCCCATTCATGATCCAATTACATCACAAACGGTCTCTTTCCTTCCCTTCCCTCTCTCTGTCTTAGACAGAAGCTCCATGTGTTGCCAAGGCTGGTCTTGAACTTCTGGACTTGTGCAACCCTTCTGCCTTAGCCTCCCAAAGTGCTAGGATCACAGGTATAAACCACCACACCTGTCCCAGATTAGATTTCAACAAAGACTAGGCCCTAATCCCTGAGTATGTTGGTGAATTTAAGGAAATGGGAAGATAGGACCTCTAAATACAAAGTCACGGCTGCTGATGTCACTTGCTATGACCCCATGAAGCAACTCAGAGTCACACATTCAAAATACTAGGGCGAAGCATCTTTGTAACAAAGTAGTAACCTACCAGTTTAGCAGCGTAAGGGAAAAGGGATCGGAGAAGTCTGCTTCCCAGTTTGGCCAGCTTGCTCATGTATGTTCAGTGGCTCTTTATCTTGGCAAGGCGACTTGAACTAATGTTGCTGATTTTGATAGTGAAAGGTCCTGTATGACGTTCTCAGACTAATGTGGGAGGGAAGTGAGAGCGAACCCAGGAGATTTTCTGCCCTCTTCCTGCAGGCTTTGGCTTTCGTTGGCCCCACACTGCAATCAATTACCTACCTTGCAAATCTAATCTTTGTCTCCTGGAGCTTCCATGAGTCCATGTTTGTGTGTGTGTGCGTGTGGGTGTGCCGGCTCATGCACAAGTGCTTTTAGCTGAAATCCATGCTCCCTTCTGGCTTCTGTTTTCCTCTAGGGTCGGGTTGAGAAACTCAGTAGCCCACACTGTGTTGCCATCTGTCCGGAGCTCGGAAGCCTCGACTGCGCTTTCTATTTGGTGATTCTCAGGTTTGGCTTAGCGGTGGTGTCAGGCCCTGGGAGCATTTAGACTCAGAGAGAAGCTGCCCGTGTTTGGCACATTCCCAGCGCTGTGACAAAGGAGGCAGTCACAGCCGATTGCTCTGCTGGGCTTTGACTGAAGACCTTGTTATTAAGTACCCTCAAATGAAATTTGAAAAGAAGAGAATATTTTTCATGTTGGTGTTTGAGAAATTGCACTGCAGGAACAGAAATTGCACTGTCCTTTCACTTGACTGAGAACACGGGGTGCTCTGGATGGTTCAGGGCTCCCTGAACACATTTCAGGGAAAGAATAGCTGACATTTTGAGTTTATTGCCTATCTCAGGAGTAGAACTTACTAAAGTCTTCAGCTCAACTCAAGTGTATCCAATACGCTACCATTAATTACATAAGTAGCATCTAAAGTAATCAGTTATTAACTCAAATTAAAACATTCTTTGGAAGGTCTTTCATTCAATTATGCTTCCTTTAGATGTGACAGGGGTGTTTAAAATATTGGTTGTCATGGACACTAGCAGCTATTAAATGAAACCAAGGCATTATTTCACAGAGGACACTGGACCTTTTAGTTGGGCTCTGTATGGGAGTGTAAAGTAAGATGTGTGTTTGCATCTCTCTCTGGCCTAATATCTCCAAAGTACAAGTCTTAGGACTTTTCATTTTGTATCATCACCATTCCTTTGGGTGACTCCTTTTTGGGAGGCTTTCAGGCTTTCCCGAATTATTACCAAGAGGAAGGTGTTCATCTGAGGTGGTTCAGATTAGGGTTAGAAAATTGTCATGTACAGCTGGACGTCACAAAGAGTCACATGCATGCCATTGGTAACTGACTGTCCTCACCAGTGAATACCCTCACCAGATGCCAAGATGGACAGCTAACATGGCTCTTTACAAAGAGGGCAATTAAAATGTTTTCTGAAATGTACTGATTTAATAGCTCAAGAAATATCTATTGAGTACCTGCTATGCACCAGGCACTTTTCTAGACTTAAGAAAAACTACAGTAAGCAAGATAAAGTTTCACTGTCATTATTAACAAGGAGATAAAACATGAAAAGGCATGAAGTAGTAATAAGTTCTGAAACATAATGAAACAGGGTGAGGTAATGGAGAGTGATAGGGCAGCTGCCTTAAGGAACACCTCATTGGGAAGATGATATTTAAGCTGATGCCAGGAAAATAGGCAAAGACCTGGAGACACAGTATCCTGGGTGGAGGGAAGAGCAAGTTCAAATGCCCAGAATCATTAGTGTTCAAGAAGAGAGATAGGATCAGTGTGGACTGAAAGGGGGAATAGGATGAGAAATTATTGAAGAGGTAGATAAGAGTGAGTTCATTCATGGCCTGTGGATATAGGCAGGGAGCTTGTTTATTACTTTAAGCGGAATGGGAAGCACACCCAATCCACAACCAATTGTCTTATCTATCCCTTTAAAATAGATTTGAAACGTGACCATTTCTTTTTTTTTCTTTTTTTTTTTTAATGAAGTCATTTGTACATAGATCATGAATACATTTATGTTATTATGGGATTCAATGTGTTGATTATTTATACAAATTGGAGTGCTTACATCCAATTAATTAAGATAGCCTTAATTAACATAGCCTTCACCTCATTTACCCAACTACAGTGTTAAGACATTTGTGTTCTACACCTGATAGATCCAACTTGTACTTGCAATATGCTCCATAGGTGTGGTCCACCTATTAACCCTGTCTCTATTGACCCACCCCCTCCTTCCCTCCTTCATCCTAGGCTATAGTTGTGAGTCATCTTTCATGTGAAAGTGTGAGTGATTATAAATTGGTTTCACAGTAGTACTGAGTACATTGGATATATTTTTTCCATTCCTGAGATACTTTACTAAGAAGAATGTTTTCCGGCTCCATCCATGTAAACATAAAAGGAATAAAGTCTTAATTTTTTTTTAATACTGCATAGTATTCCATGGTATACATATACCATAATTTATTAATTTATTCATGAGTCAGTGGGCACTTGGGCTTCTTCCATGACTTGGCAATTATGAATTGAGCTGCAATGAACAATCTGGTGCAAATATCTTTGTTGCCAAATTATGTTGGTCCTTTGGATATACACCTAGTAGAGGAATTGCAGGATCAAATGGCAGGTCTACCTTTAGATCCCTGAGCGAAATGTGATCATTTCTTACCATTGCACCAATACTTTCATTTCTCAGACCCAACTCCTGCGATTGCTACTCTTTCTGTGGTATCATTCCTGGCACTCTTTTAATCAGAATAATGACAGGATAAAATTAAATTAAGACAAAAAACAACCAGTACTCTGACTCCTGTGTGCAGAATGGATTATGCAGAGGCAAATGCAGAAATGAAGATATCAGGATGTTATTTAATGGTCTAGGTGGAAAATAATGTTGGCTTGGACTAGGGTGGGCAGTGGTGCAGATGATGGAAACATTTGGGGTATGTTTTGAAGGAGTGGTTGGACAAGGCTGTGATTGGATTGGACATGGAAAATGAGTGAAATAAACAAAAGATGGTTTCTAGGTTTTGAAACAAGCAGCTAGGTGAATGGTGGCACATTTATTGAAAGACTAGTGTAAGTGTAGGTTTGAGGTGAAGAAATGAAGAGTTTTGTTCTATTCAACATTCTGTTAACATGTTCATGTTAAACATTCAAGGGTTGTTGTCAAGTAAGCAGTTGGATACGTAGGTCTGGGCTCCATCACATTGGCAGTACCATCTGAATGAATTACATAACCTAAAGGGAGGCTATAAATGACTTATAGCAGAGGAACTGGAGCCAGAGTTCTGGGGAAGTTTAACAGAGGTTGAGCAGAAAAGGGGGATCTTGCAGAAGAAAGTGTGAAGAAACATTCAGTGAGGTAAGAGAAAACCTGAGACTATCATGCTCGAGACACTAAAAGAGGAGATGCTTTAAGAAGGGAATAGCTAGTACTGAAATAGCATCAACTATATGAAATCTCCCAAAAAAGAAGAGTCCGGGACCAGACGGCTTCACATTGGAATTCTACCAAACCTTTAAAGTAGAACTAGTGCCTATATTACATAACTTTTTGCAAAGCATAGAAAAATAAGGAATACTTCCCAACACATTTTATGAAGCAAATATCACCCTGATCCCCAAACAAGGAAAAGACCCAACAAGAAAAGAAAATTATAGACCAATATCTTTAATGAATATAGATGCAAAAAGATCCTAGCAAATAGAATCCAGCAACACATCAAACAAATTATACACCATGACCAAGTTGGTTTTATCCCAGGGTCTCAAGGATGGTTCAATATACATAAATCTATACATATAATGCATCACATAAACAAAATAAAAAACAAAGACCATATTATTCTCTTAATTGATGCAAAAAAAGCTTTTGATAATATCCAGCATCCTTTTATGATCAGAACACTTTAAAAAATAGGTATAGAAGGGACATTTCTTAAACTGATAGAGGCCATGTACAGCAAACCCACAACCAACATCATATTAAATGGATTTAAATTGAAATAATTTCCACTCAGATCAGGAACCAGGCAAGGTGCCCATTGTCTTCTCTGCTTTTTAACATTGTAATGGAAGTCTTAGCCATAGCAATCAGGCAAGAAAGGAGTTCAAGGATATCTAAATAGGAACAGAGGAGATCAAACTTTCACTTTTCGCAGATGATATGATTGTATATCTGGAAAGCCCCAGGGATTCAACTACAAAACTCTTAGAAGTGATCAAAGAATACAGCAGCGTCTCAGGTTAAAAAATCGATACTCACAAATCTGTAGCCTTTATATATACCAGCAATAGTCAAGCTGAAAAAACTGTCAAGGACTCTATTCCTTTTACAGTAGTGCCAAAGAAGATGAAATATTTGGAAGTTTACCTAACAAAGACATGAAAGATCTCTATAAAGAGAGCTATAAAACTCTGAGAATAAAAATAGCTGAAGATGTTAATAAATGGAAAAACATACCATGCTCATGTCTGGGAAGAATTAATATTGTTAAAATGTCCCTACTACCCAAAGCAATATACAATTTTAATGCCATCCCTATTAAAGCATCACTGTCATACTTTAAAGACCTCTCAAAAATAATACTTCGTTTTACATGGAATCATAAAAAACCTTGAAAAGCCAAGATATTACTCAGAAATAAAAACAAATCAGGAGGAATCACACTACCAGAACTCAGACTATGCTATAAATCAAAAGTGATCAAAACAGCATGGTACTGGCACAAAAACAGAGAGGTAGATGTATGGAACAGAATAGAGAACCAAGAGATGAACACAGGTACTTACTGTCATTTTATCTTTGATAAGCCAATCAAGAATATTCAGTGGGGAAAAGATT
>CAUYRH010122772.1:0-11687 GCA_963574655.1 Perodicticus potto | reverse complement strand
CTGGGTCTGCCTAATGGGCAGCTGCTAAATGAAGTGTCAAGTCTCAAGGGCAGTGTCCACACTAGAATAGTACACACAAGAATGTCATTTACATAGGACCTCTTAGAAGTAAAGCATCTGATTTTTTTTTTTTTTTTTTTTGAGACAGAGTGGCATCACAGCTCAAAGCAACCTCCAATTCCTGGGCTAAAGTGAGTATCCTGCCTCTGCCTCCCAAGTGGCTGGGACTACAGGCCTCCGCCACAACGCCTGGCCAGTTTTTGGTTGCAGCCCGTCATTGTTGTTTGGCGGGCCCAGGCTGGATTCGAACCTGCCAGCTCAGGTGTATGTGGCTGGTGCCTTAGCCCATTGAGCCACAGGCGCCAAGCCTGGTTTTTTTTTTTTTTTGAGACAGTCTCACTTTGTCGCCCCCAGGAGAGTGCTGTGGCGTCATAGCTCACAGCAACCTCAAACTCTTGGGCTCAAGTGGTTCTCTTGCCTCAGCTTCCTGAGTAGCTGGGACTACAGGTGCCTGCCACAACGCCCAGCTATTTTTAGAGATGCGGGTCTTGCTCTTGCTCAGGTTGTTCTTGAACCTGTGAGCTAAAGCAATCCACTTGCCTTGGCCTCCCTGAGTGCTGAGATTACAGGCATGAGCCACTACGCCTGGCCAATTTGATTTGATTTTTGAGTTAAAGTTCTATAACTAACAGCACAGACAGCTGAATAAGAAACTGTCAAGTCGATAGTGATGTCAGTTTTACTCTTGAAATAACAATGTCTGAGAAGGAAAATTTCAGGCCTTGTAAAATCATTTCCTTTTATGCTATGTGATACCAGTTAAAAATTTCAACCCCACCATCAGCACTTCATTCTAGTAGTGTATTCTGCTCACTATTTGGGGGTCTGACGTTTTTGACTGCAAGATGGGAATCCTGAGCTCTCAAAACTTTTCCTTGAGAGAGTGTTTCTGTTGAGCTTAATTCATGCAAAGTAGCAATAATTTACTGCTACTGCTGCCGCTAGAGACTGTTTTAAAAGATTGTCTCATTGGAGCTTTGAGTGCTTTCCCCTTCTCCCTCCTGAATGTGGGTGAGAAATGGATGTGAATTAAAAAACTTAGAAAGCTTGATTAACCTCTTAGGCATAGCTCTGCTAAATTATCAATGACTTCAGCAAGCTTTTTGAGATGGTTCTTTTGTGGAACCTTGGGATTCTTGCCAAATGTACCACCCCATCTTAAGCATTTTAGCAAATGAAATACTGTTCAGTTTCTTCTCTTGGTTTTAAATATGTCACTATATTTTAGCAGTCCACTTAGTTCATGAAAATCACATATGGACCTGTCCATATAATCCTTTTAGTCTATTTTTAGATTTACTAATTGCTTTTCATGTAGCTAATGAAAAAGCTTTCATTCAAAAAATTATTTCCACCTGACCCTGGAGGCCTCCCATTGTAGTTTGACAATAGTCAGGATGTTGCATTGTTTATACAAACTGCCAAGTAGAGTTAGCTCTGGGAGATCTGCAGCAGGGCACCCTAGGTGGAATACTGGGAGAGTCTGGGCTTGGTAAGTTGTTCTCTTCATGATGCAGTCATGATGCCCAGAGGTTTTCAGCGTATTATCCAAGTGGACTCCCATCTGGCAGTGCTAGATCCTGCCTCCCAGGCCCTCTCTTTTGCCTTTATTGGTTTGGCCCTTGAATAGGGGAAGACATCCAGATCATTGTGATAGAAATGCGTTCTAGTTGCTTTGCATAAGAACTGCAAAGAAAAACATACTTCTTGTCTTGGATATTTCTGGTTTTACCTTCCAAAAAGAGGCTTCTGACTTTTTTAGTCTTCTCAGAGGTTGGGGAAAAGGGCAGTGTTAAAGGGGAAGAGACCTAGAAATTCCACCATGCTGTGAATAAGGAGGAGGAAGCCGGGCCAGGCTGGAGCCACCTCCACCTCTGCCTGTAGCAGGGACAAGTGCAGAACAGTGTGGCAGCTGGAGCCCCCTGTGGACCCCTCACTTTCCACTTCTTGATCTTTTTCTCCATCAGAACTCAGGGTTTTGTTCCCTAACAATCTCTCAAATTTTCCCTCTGTGTAGCACAGTGGTTCTCAGCCTTCCTAATGCCACGACCCAGAGGTTGAGAACCGCTGGTGTAGCACTATTCTTACCTATTCAACGTGCATAAATACCTTTTCCACTGATTAAAAAAGTTCAGAAAGGGGCCAGGCACAGTGGAGATGAGAGGATCCCTTGAGGGAAGGAATTCGAGACCAGCCTGAGCAAGAGACCCCCTTCTCTACTAAAAGTAGAAAAATAACCTGGGCATTGTGGCAAGTGCCCGTAGTCCCAGCTGGTTGGGAGGCTGAGGCAGGAGGATTGCTTGAGCCCAGGAGTTTGGCTGCTGTGAGTCAGGCTGACACACTTCAGGACTCTAGCCCGGGTGACAGAATGGTGTCTGTCTTAAAAAAAAAAAAAATTCAGGAAGGAGAGAGGGAGAAAGTCTCTTTATCATCTGTCCTAGGGTCTTTGTTATACTGATGTTGGTTCTATTAAAAGGACTTAACATATCTTCGATTTTTAACTCTCCCTCCCAGTGTCTGTTCCTTTTTGTGATGTATACTGCCTGGAGACTATATGCAGAAAATGGCTCAAGTAAGTGTTATTTAGAAGGAAAAAACAGTTTTCAAAATCATTTTCTATTTCCTGTAGGTAATTGACTGACTTACAGGACTGCAGGGGCCTACCCGCTGGGTTGTATGTCATATGGCAAACTTGGCCTTGGCACAGCGAATGTCCCTGCTTCTGACTTTGAAGTGACTTCCTCAAAGGTCCAAGACATGTAGTGAAAAGTTGAGTCACCAATTAGGGTCACGTGCTGGGTGGGGTTTGTGCGGGGACTTGGCTCATGTGTGAACCAGCGGCCCTCTCCTGGCTGCTGTTTGCACCTGAGTGAGTTTTGTGGGACTACTTACTTTAAGGACTGTGCTCCTTTCAAAGTAATACTTTTTTTTTCTTTGTGAAAATCGCCTAGAAAAGAAAAAGCTTTGTGGGTGACATGGGTTTGTCTGTACACTTGGGGCATCACTAAACTCTTGCTATGGAGCCCTTCCCCGTTAGTGTCGGTGAGGTACGTCCTATCAGTTATTTGTCTGTTGTCTCGGGAAGCACAGAGGTTTCAGCTCGTTGGGAATCTTGTTGGGTTCTTAGATTTGGCCTTGGGCCCACACATCTGTAGAGTTAAAAGCTCCCTAGGTGATTCTGATGTACAGCCAGGGTTAAAACCATTGAAATAGACTAACGCCTGCAGATCAAAGAGTTGAGGGAAAATACACAATGACTCGACTCTATTCCCTGAGAACAGGTCTATGAGCTGTTTTCGCTTAGAGCCAGGGAGCAGTTGCAGAAGCCCAGTGAAATTGGCAGTCCTGTTGGCAATGAGAATTAAGCTCTTAAGGATTTAGTTCTATTTGGGTTCATTTTCCCAATTGGCTTAATAGAGACTCCCTCCACGTCCTGAAATAGCTGTGAATGGGAGTCTAACTGTTTTCTGGAAACCACAAATCCTGGTACTTTAGAAAAGCCCTTTCTCTACTTTGTTGCTTAGAAGCTCCTGAGTTAGGGGAGTGTATTTCTCCTACTTCCATCCACCCTGCCAGATAATTAATGCCATCCAATAAGATGACTCCACCCCCTTGGAAATTTACAGCAAAATTAGCATATCAAGGGCTGGGAAATCCTGTTAGTAACAAGTCCAAAGCCTTCCGAAACGTTTTTTGCATTAAACAAACTTACTACATTGGAGGAGACTTTTTGCTCTAATACTTACAACTGAACGGTTTTCTTAAAAACAGTTTGGGAAATTCTTTTACCCTCAATGAATCCCCAACAATAAAATAAATAAATAAATAAATAAATAAATGAAAAACAGTTTGGGAAAAACTGTCCAAGTCACTTTTTGATTTAGTAATTTTCTTAGGGTTAATTTCTGACAGCTGAGCTTCTCTATAAACTTCTCTTTAAATGTTGGATGGAATTAACAAATGGAAGGCTTGGCAAAGAAGTTTACTAATTCATAACTATACCTATCTGCTGTCTTTGGAATACTGCTAACAAGTAAATATTAAAAGGTCCCCTGAAGTATAATGTGCATGAGTTTGTTCCTGGGGAGACCATCTGCTGGATGAAAGAAATGACTCACTTTTCATATCCTAATGAAAGTGAGGTGGTTGTTTTACAGTAGGTTGAAAGGAAGTATTTTAAGTACTAAGGGTTAGATTTCTTTTTATTTTTAGATTTATCTGGCCATTGACTTCACTGATCTAAGCGTTGCGTGGTAAGTCATAATTCCTAAGTGTACTAGGACTCTTGTAAGAGTGAATTAACATTATTGTGAATGAATGAACTCTGTGCTACCAAAGGCTACTTGGAACAGTGAGAGGAAACGGAAACGTGACTCACTGAAGTACTTACTTCAAGAGTTTCGAGGGGGAATCACTAATCTCAGAGCCAGACTCGCACAGAGCCTGGATTGGGTCAAGAAGACAGGGATTCTAGTACTTACACTGTGCTATTGACAGACTGCCTTGGGGATAGTGCACAATAGGATGTGGGAATTATTCATCACAACTTCCAGTTTCAAGATCCAGTAAGTCTTTGAATTCCGATTTACTGTTTTTTGTGGAAACGGGTGTGTATATTTTAATAGCCTTCAGATGGGATTCATCTAGGGTTCATTAAATGAAACTTTTATTTTTTAAATTGAAAGCAAATGTTGATCTACAATTTGGCTATGAACGTCTGTAACAGAAAATGAGGAACATGTAAACTTTGATTTATTAGCCGGTGGGCAGCTGTTTTGCTGTGGTTGTGGTGTTTGGCAGATAGAATGATGCATATATGATGTTTTTTGAGAAAAGTTAATTATTGTCTACAGGCAAAGGTTTTGCTCTATCAGAATTTCTTCTAAAAAGCTAAAATAGCTCCTACTTGCACTATTTGATATGCTACATTTAGAAAATATTTAATATTTAGACCAGTCTACTAGAATACAGGTAGAGACTGTATACCTGCCACCATCCATTTTGTTTTTTTATTGTTTGGGATTCATTGAGGGTACAAAGAATTAGATCACACCGATTGCATTTGTTAGGTAAAGTCCCTCTTATAATTGTCCCACAGCCCACACGAGGTGTGTCACACATTGTGATCCCCCAACTCCCCTTCTCCTCACTCCCTCATTCCCCTACCCCCATCATGTATTAGGCACCATCTCCTGCCTTCATAGTAGAATTGAGTACATTGGATTCTTGCTTCTCCATTCTTGTGACGCTTTGCTAAAAAGAATGCGTTCCACTTCAATCTAGGTTAATACAAAAGATGTAAAGTCTCCATCTCTTTTAATGGCTGAATAGTAATTAATAGCTGTACATATACTGCAGCTTGTTAATCCATTCCTGGGTTGGTGGGCATTTAGGTTGTTTCCATGGTTTGGTGATTGTAAATTGAGCTGCCATAAAAAGTCTAGTGCAAATGTCCTTATGATAAAATGATTTTTTTTCTTCTGGGTAGGTGCCCAGTAATGGGACAACCCTCCATTTTTCAGCTCTGGTTACATAATTTTTACACAGTCACTATTGTATAAGAAGCATCTTGTGTTCTTCTGTTTTTATTCAGTTATTTCCGTTCATACAGGCTAACCAGACAGTACTTGGAAATGTCAGTGCTGTACTTGTTACGAATTACCTGTTCATTCTTTAAAAGCGACAGTCTGACTCATTTACTTTTATGTATTGGGGAGCAGAGGGCAGTGCATTTTTCTTGTAGGAGATGATTAAATTCTCTTTAGTCTTATTATGGTTGTGGGAATACATTAATTGTCATAGTAGAATAATTGAGGGAAAAAAAAGAAGCCTCCCAAATATTTTCAAATGGTAACTTTAAAGTTACAGTAAGTAGATGCCCCTTATTCCCTGGGAATATATTCAGGCCCTCAGGCCTGAAACTGCAGAAAATGCCAAGTTCTTCATATACTATGCTTTCTAGGTCTGATAATGGAGCAGGCTATTAAGTAACTGGGCAGTGGGTAGCACGTACATTGTGCTGGACAAAGGGACGGCACTTCACATCCAGAGCAGGAGGGCTCCCGAGGGCAGGGGATTTCATCACCATACTCAGACTGGAGTCCAATTTAAATCTTATGAATTGTTTATATCTGGAATTTTCGATTTAATATTTTCAGATTACAGTTCACCTTGAATAACAAACTGTGGAAAGGGAAAGTTACTTTAATATCTGAATGTTTTTATAATTTTACTTCTTTTTTCTGCAGTGTAAGCCACAATATAATATTTACTGCTAGTACTTCCACCATAAATAAATAGTATTGATAATCCCTTACCTATTCCTTTTGCTGATTATATCTTGCAAATTATCAAGTTCAAAATGATATTCCTGTCAAAGACAATGATTCTGTCTGGATCGCCTCCTAAAGTGCTCTGTGCTTCACTCATAGCCCCACTAGGTGGCGATATTGCTGTTCTTTTTCCTGAAGGATCCAATGTCAATAATAGAAGTGCTGAAATCAGGATCAGAATCCAACTCTCCCTGATCCAGATATTTTTGCTGTCTGCCTCTCTGTTGTGCCGGCATGTTTTTCAGAGGGAAGAGAAATGTACTGTAGCCTTGCTTAACACATTATCTATTCAATATTTTTTCTTTGCTTTCTTTCTCTTTCCTCTCTTCTCTTCTCCCCGCCCCCCTCCTTTCCCTTCCCTCTCTTGCGCGCCTCTCCTCTTTTCTTTCTTGACAGGGTCTCACTCTGTCACCCAGGCTGCAGTACAGTGGCCTCATCAGAGCTCACCGTAAGCTCAAACTCCTGGGCTCTAGTGATCCTCCTGCCTCAGCCTCCTGAGTAGCTAGGCCTGTAGGCACATGCCACCATTTGGCAGGTGCCAGTGTGGCTAATGCTTACATTTTATTTGGTAGAGGTGAAGTCTGGCCCTGTTGCCCAGGCTGGTCTCAAACTCCTGAGCTAAAGTGATTCTTTTGCCTCAGCTTCCCAAAGTCTTGGGATTATAGCTGTGAGCCACTGCATCTGGCCCTATTCAGTTAATTTTTACTGAACACCTGTAATGTTAAAATTTTCCTTCTCAGGGAGTTGATCATCACTGGTGGATAGGAAAAGAGCTGATGTAGGTCAGCGGTCCCCAACCTTTTTGGTACCAGGGACTGGTTTCATGGAAGACAAGTTTTCTACCAGCAGAGGGGGATAGTTTCTGGATGATTCAAGTGTATTACGTCGCCACCTCCGATCATCAGGTGTTAATTCTCATAAGGAGTGTGCAGCCTAGATCTCTCACGTGCACAGTTTACAGTGGGGTTTAGGCTCCTATGAGAATCTAATGCCACTGCTTATCTGAGGGGAGGTGGGGCAGGCAGTGAAGCCAACAATGGGAGCAGCTGTAAATATAGTCGGAGTTTCACTTGCTTGCCTGCTGCTCAGCTCCTGCTGTGTGACCTGGTTCCTAACAGGCCACGGACTGTTACAGGTCCACAGCCCAGGAGCTGGAGACAGCAGCCATAGGTGGACAGACATCAGTCACCTAAGGAAATCCTATATGACCAGGCTTTGTAGGCTATGAGAGTTCTCAGATGGAGAGAATAAAGAAAATCCACTGTGGAGGGTTAGGAATGATGCGCCAGGCCAGGTGCAGTGGCTCACGCCTGTAATCCCAGCACTTTGGGAGGCCGAGGCGGGTGGATTGCCTGAGCTCTCAGGTTTGAGAACAGTCTGAGCAAGAGCGAGATTCCGTCTCTAAAAACTAGCTGGATGTCGTGGCGGGTGCCTGGAGTCCCAGCCACTTGGGAGGCTAAGGCAAGAGTCTGAAGTTGCTGTGAGCTGTGATGCGACAGCACTCTACCAGGGGTGACAAAGTGAGACTCGTTCTTCAAAAAAAAAAAAACAACAATGCTCCAGAGGAAGGAGAACTGATGAGTCTGGAGGGACAGGTTGGACTGTGCTATGGGGCCTAAAGTGAAGGCTTGGGTTTGACGTGGAGGCCTGGAGCAGCAGTTTGACAAGATCAGGGCTGGGATTAGAGGCTTATCGGGCAGGATGTGGAGGCCAGAAGGAAGAACTGAGGTGGCCTGGGGGAGGGGCAGCTGGAGTTTTCCTCAGGCCACGAGCGAGGGAGGGGAGGGACTTGACTCTTCTGATCTTGGTTTGGAGGGAGCTTATCTTTGAGTTGGGTTTGAGAAGGTAGGAGCAAGCTTAAGGGAAAATTTAAAGTCTGGGAACAACCAGGGTAACATAAACTGTGCAAGTAGAAGTGTCGTAGGAAGATGAGGGCCCAGTGGAGGCTGGAAATCAAACTTGGGAGTTGGCTGGGTCAGCACAGAATGCCTCTTTATGAGGTGGTTGGGCACTAACATGTGTTTAATTATAGGTTCAAGTGTATTGGGAGATTAAAAAAAAAAATAAGGTTGACAAACACTGGATTAGAGTGACCACCACGGTGCAGGGGGCTGAGAAGTGGGGGCCAGGGCTGTACTGACTGGGACAGAATTTGTACTAAGGAGCAGATGGCTGAGGAGAGGCATTCTGCTGTTTGAAGTAGAGGAGATCTGTGTTGTCAGAAAGGAAAGCTTTATCTAGAGAAAGACATTGAAGGTGCAGAGTAGGAAGCAGACTCATTCATGCTCACATTGGAGGCGGGAATGAACAGAAGTGAGGTTTTGAGGATGGGGGAGGGCGGGAGGGTGCAGGTGGAGAAATTGTCACAGGTGATCCCGCTGGACCAGCCAAAGGCCCCTGTGTGTGCGGAGTGGGGAGGGCGTGGCGAGTCCGGGCCAAGCCTCTTTCTTGCTACTTACTTTGAGCAAGTTTGGGTGCAGTTCCTCCCTGTGGGCAGGTTATTACAATGCCGAGCTCCCCCACCACAGGAGAATGTGCCCTCCAGGTAGCACACAGCAGGTCCCATACTGTCTGAGCTGCCTGTGATTCTCTGGCCCTTTCCCCAGACATGCAGTGCATCTGGGGTGGGCCAGGAGGGGGGTGTCTATATTTTAATAAACATCCCAAGTAATTTTGGGATCAGGCCAGTTTGGGAAACACTGATTGATAGGAGCCCCCTTGGATGCTGGAAAGCCTGGAACACACTGCCTTCTATGCTAGTCCCCCCACCCTGCTGTCCAGGGAAAGTACAAAAGATGCTTCTGAAATCTAACCTAGGTACCTAGGTTGTTAAAGTGAGTGGATATTGGACTGTTTTTATTCTATTCTGAGGTTCTATTGGAGGCAGGATCCTTCCTGGTTCCAGTCTTGGCCAGTGTTAGAATACAAATGCCCTTTCCCTGTGAACCCACCCAATTCTCCTCTGCGTGGGGTTTTATGGAGGTGGGATGGTTCTACTCTGCCACCTGCTGGTCAGCTACAGGCAAACCCTGTGATAGTCCGAGGGGGGCTCCCTGTATGCGAGACATGGTTTCAGACATGATTTTCAGTGGCGTGTGGATGAAGTGAACAGTCTTATTCCTTACAGAGCCATCTGCTCTAAGTAAAAGCCTTCTATGCTTAACGTTGTGATCTGACAAAGTTAATTTCCTCTTTTGGAGCTTTTTCCCAGCCTATCTCTTAAAACAACATTTTAAGAGATCAGTTTGCTGTGTTAATCTCAGAAGGGATTTTTCCTTTTTATATGCTGCATGTCTATCCCAGGCACGGATTGTGGAGATTCAGGGCAGTGGTGAAGACAGGAAGTTCAAGCTCCATGCTGTTGGAGAGGTGTGATCTTGGAAAATGGTCTTACTTCTCTTGGGCTGCATTTGTTTTCAGTGTAGTTGCATAGTTATTACTGTGGTGATTTTAAACTGTGCCTGGCTTTGGGCCCTAGCTTTGCCAATAAGCTAGTTCGGACAATTAATTTCTAAGAATTCTGTGGTGTTCACGGGGTGCTGCGCCCCAGTGGGAAAGTGCTTAGATGGAATCCCTGCTACCGCAGAGTGGGCCTCGCAGCAGAGCACATGGCCTCTTGGGGTCTGTTTCTTCATCCCTGTAGTGACAGTGTATGGCAGGAGCACCTCAGGGATCTCTTTACGTCCCAAGCTTCTGTCACTGAAGCAAATGGTATGAGCTGTATGACTTAGTTTTCCTGGTAACTGGGAGGCCGTAGGTTGTTATGTCTTTCCTGATGGTGCCAGGTTTTCATACCGAAAGATCCATTGGCCTTGGTGTGTTGTACAGGGAGTTTCTGGGGCTTTGCATTTTTAAGTATTAGAATTGGGAAAAATTGCGGACTTCTTTATCTTTTTTGTTTCTTAAGTATTATCCTCAGAAACTTAGAATTGCTTTGGCAATTGGCAGCTTTGTAAAGAAAATGTCAACTTCTTGAAAGATGAGTGGTTCTTTTGTTTGTTTGATATAGTCTTGCCCTGTTGCCCCAGCTAGGGTACAGTAGTTTCATCACAGCTCACAGCAACCTCAAACTCCTGGGCTTAAGCAGTCCTTCTGCCTCAGCCTCCCGAGTAGCTGGGACTATGGAACTTGGAGACTACAGAAGCCTGCCGCCATGTGTGGCTTAAAGTTTTTCCATTTTTAGTAGAGATATGGTCTCACTCTTGCTCAGGGTGTTCTTGAACTCAAGTGATCCTCCTACCTTGGACTCCCAGAGTACTAGGAGTATAGTCATGAGCCACTGCACATGCCCCAGTGGTTCTTAAATGAGGGGTAGGGGACATACCTTAACCAGTCTATGAAACTTTCAAAAAACACAAGTGTCAAACAAAATCCCCCCAAATCTACCTGTGACCTCTTGAATAAGAATCTTTTTTTTTTTTTTGAGACAGAGACTCAAGCTGTCACCCTGGATAGAGGAGTACTGTGGAATCACAGCTCACAGCAACCTCCAATTCCTGGGCTCAAGCGAGTCTCCTGCCTCTGCCTCCCAAGCAGCTGGGACCCCAGGTGCCTGCCACAATGCCTGGCTATTTTTTGGTTTCAACCATCACTGTTGTTTGGCGGGCCCAAGCTGGATTTGAACCCGCCTGCTCAGGTGTACGAGGCTTGCGCCTTAGCCCGTTGAGCCACAGGCACCAAGCCTTGAATAAGAATCTTTTATAAAAGGTGGTTCTGATTTTCAGCTACAGTTCAGAATCAAGGTACTAAGATGGTTTCAGTTTCCTGTGTTTCTTGTCTGTAAGCAGCGCTAGGCCATGAAACTTGGGACTTACATTGTACAGGTGAGGTCTTTGTCTTTAGATCCTGGACACCCACAAATACATGTCCCTGCTAATCGTCCCTTTGTTTACACCCCTGCCCCCTCTCTACCTTTATTAAGCTGGGGGAAAAACATTTGATTAGACTTTTGATTTCTTTAGTTATACTTTACTATGAGGCAGTATTGTAGTTAAGTCAATTAGAATCTGATCTTTCCTGAGTCCTGTCATTGCATTTTGTAGAGGACACGTCTTCTGAAGATGGCTGAGCCATTTACTTGACATGTTATTACTCATATACTTATATACTAATTCTTGAGTGAATTAATTCTTTATTTTTTTTGAGACAGAACCCCAAGCTGTCACCCTGGATAGAGTGCTGTGGCATCACAGCTCACAGCAACCTCCAATTCCTGGGCTCAAGCGAGTCTCTTGCCTCCGCCTCCCAAGTAGCGGGGAGGTGCCCGCCACAACACCCGGCCATTTTTTTTTTTTT